>CM052889.1:75353476-75389492 GCA_028534135.1 Potos flavus | reverse complement strand
ATGTTGGATTTCACAGCAACCCAACTAGAAAACCCTGTGCAAGCACCTTAGCCTTGATTTCCTCATCTGTAAAATGGGAAGAACAGTGATACCACACCTATGGGATTATTGGAGGGCATTTGAGACTTGGAAGAGATGAGGGAGCAGATATCCAGGGTAACAATGCTCTAGGCAGAGGAAATAGCCCGTGCAAAGGTCCTGAGGCAGGAAGGTGCCTGGTTGTGAAAGGAAAGCGGAGGTCAGTGTAGCTGGAGTGGAGTGGGAGGGTAGGCAGAAAGAGAGTAGATGAAGTCGGGGCAGTAGCAGGTGCCTGGTCATGTAGGGCGCCATTGGCCTGTGTAAGGGCTTTGATTTTTACCCCCAATGAGATGGAAGCCTGAGGAGGGACAAGGTCTGACGTGGGTTTCCTAGGGCCCCACTCTGTGCTGGGTGGCGAACAGGCTGATGGGGATAAAGGTGGCAGCAGGAAGAACCAGGAGTTAGCTGAGAAAGTCCAGGTGAGTGTGGAGACTTGAGCCCAGGTGGAGCAGTAGGGGCAGTGAAAGAGATTGGATTCTGGAGATACTGTTGACCCTTGAACAACATGGGGGATGGTTGAAAACGCACATATGACTTTGGACTCCCCAAGAGCTTAACTACTAATAGCCTACTGTTGGCCGCAAGCCTTGCTGGTCACATAAACAGATTAGCACATATTTTGTATGTCCTATATATTATGCGCTGTATTCTTACAGTCAAATGAGCTACAGGAAAGACAACATTGCTAAGAAAAATCATAAGGAGCGGCACCTGGGTGGCTCAGTGGGTTAAGCATCTGCCTTCAGTTCAGATCATGATCCCAGGGTCCTGGGATCGAGCCCCACATTGGGCTCTCTGTTCAGCGGGGAGCCTGCTTCTCTCTCTCCCCCTGCTCATATTCTCTCTCTCTCTCTAAAAGAAAGAAAGAAAGAAAGAAAGTCATAGGGAAAATACATTTATAGTCCTGTACTGTACTTATGGAAAAAACCCGTGTGTAAGTGGACCTGCACAACCTGTGTTGTTCAAGGGTCAGCTGTATTTTGAAGCTGGAGCCCCAGGATATGCCGGTGGACTGGAGAGTTTCGTGCAGTTCTTGCGCGGATTTAACAAGAGTTTGTGCACATGCTTAGCGCGATGCCTGCTACCCAGGCAGGGCCCCGCAAGTGTGTGTTGTGCTTAATGTTCTCATTGATGTTTGCTGGAGTCGAGCTGCCCTTGGAGCTCGCTGATGCCCTTGTCTTCCCCGCGGGTGAACTGAGGCCGAACTTCAGCTCAGATGGATTCCACAGTGGTGGCGAGAGACCCCATCTAGCGAGGACCGTGGGGACCGAGGCCCTCAAGGCTGCCACCTTGTGGTCCCTGTGCCAAGACCAGCAGAGGGCAGCAGAACCCCACAGAAGACCTCACTGTCTCCCCCCCCCCCCCCCCCAGAGGGGGCCAGGACTCCTTCTAGGACCCTTACTGAGCGCCTACTGTATGCCAGGCCGTGACGGTGGAGAGAGCCGCAGGAACAGTGAGGACACAGCCTGGTCTGACCACCTTCAGTTCCGTGTCCATCATTTCCGCAAGATGAGAGCGGGCTTTCCGGGTTATTGGGAGGGAAGGGGATAGGAAGGAGCCCCCAAATGGGAAGCCAGGTTAAGTTTGAGTCCTGGCCCTTTCTCTTAACTGCCCTGTGCTGTGTGACTTCAGGCAGAGCACTCCACCTCTGAGTCTCCCATTCACCTCTGTGAAATGGGGGTGACGTCCCACTAGCCCCCCTCCCCCCCCAGCATTGTTTGGAAGATACAATAGGGTAACGGGTACGAAATCGTGGCAAAATGGAAAGTGCTCCACCCAAAGGGGCTGGGTGGTGATTTCCAGCATTGCTTAGAACCAGAATATCCACGTCTTCTGAGGTTCTAGAATGTGGACTCTGAGCCGTCCGCCAGCGAGAAGAAGGAAATGAACTTTGGCCGTGTGGCCCAGTGGGCTTCATCTTTCAGCTCCACTGCCCTCGTCTGTAAAATGTAGTGATAACAGGCCCAGCTGTGGAGTCTGTGCGGAGGGGACGAAGTCCCAAGGCTCCGTATGCTCAGGCCCGGTGGCCGTTATTAACAGGACCACCCCAGTCTGTATCGATTGAATAACCCATGTTTCCTGTGTTCCTGGTCTCTGAGAAGAGGGGAGCCTGAAGCAGTACGGGCCCCCGCCCCGCCTCCCGCCATGGTGAGAAGCAGGAGTTCGCCAGGAGAGAAAACCCCATTGGTGGAGTGAGCGGATCGTGTGGTGTGCGGGCTTCCAGAGGCTCAGGAGGCAGGGTACGGGCTCCCCCGGCTGCAGACGCCCCCTGAGCCCACCTTGTCTCCCGGCAGGAGAGACCTTCCTTCCCTACTATACCGGCCGGGCCATTGACGGCATCGTCATCCAGAAGAGCATGGAGCAGTTCAGCACGGCGGTCATTGTCATGTGCCTGCTGGCCATCGGCAGGTAGCCTGCTCGCACCCCCACGCCCCGCCTCTCCAGGCCCACAGCAGGGGAGGGAGGTCGGGGAGGCCCGGGAGACGGCCCTGGTGAGCCTGTCCCCCAGCCCATCGTTGTGGTAACCAACAACCAAACTGGCTCAGAACCCGTATCCGCTGATTGAGCACTGCCCTCGAGTCATACCCTCTTGTCCCTAAAACTGGCTTCAGGCCTCAAGGTTCTCCTTTCACCCTCCCTGGATATTCTCCAAGCGGGAAACCAAGGACAGCCTCGTCTGTGCTGTTCTGGAAGGAAGAGGGGTCTGGCTGGCAGCATGGGGTCCCTCGTCCCCAGTAAACACAGTGCCCTGTCTGCCCTCATCTTGGGGACTCCAGCTAGAGAACAAGGGACACTGCATGGTGGTGCCAGCCCTGGAAGGGGGCCCGAGGTTGGGTCCCTCCCCGTGTCTGCCCTGCGAGGGGCCCAGGCCTGCCAGCAGCGGGAGGGGGCAGCCGGGTTATGGCTGTTGGTTGTCGCAAGGACGTCGTGCTCTATATAACATCTCTTATCTGCAATTAGCTCATTTGCCGCAGGTATTCGGGGCGGCATTTTTACCCTCATATTTGCCAGACTGAACATTCGCCTTCGAAACCGTCTCTTCCGCTCACTGGTGTCCCAGGAGATGAGCTTCTTTGACGAGAATCGCACAGGTTGGTCCTCCCGCGGCCTGGGGTGACCTCCGGTGGGGGGCTCATCTCACGTTGGGGGATTCAATGGCTGGCTTTTCCCTCGATCCTGTTCAGGATCGAGACACCCCAGGAGGCCCTGCCTGAGGCCGGGAAGCTGGCCTGCTGGCTGAGGTTTTGGTATGAGCTGTGGCCGCTGTAGGAGGACCCTGGCCAGGCCACCCGAGATCCCTGCAGGAGCCAAGGCCTTGCTTTCCACTACTCTTTGGGAACCACGAAGGCCAGGACTGTCCAAGCCCGGGGCCCGAGAGACTCAGCTCCGGGGAGGTGTGAGGGGTGGGGTTCAGGGCACTACAGTATCTGGCCAGGATCCCAGGCTCTGAGATGGACCGGCCCTGGTTCCAACACTCGCTAACTTAGCCCCTCTGAGCCTCTGTTTTCTCATCTTGAAAATGGGAACGATAGTAGGAGCCAAGTGCTGAAAGTTTCTCCTCCCCCTAGCCCAGATGATTGTTTCTCCCTGAGGGAAGAGGGGGATTATCCACTCTGCCAGTGACAGGGAGGAGAGATGGGTTTGGTTCCGGCTCAGTCAGGGACGGGCCGCGTGGCACCAGCTGAACCTTCCCTTTCTGAGCCTCAGCTGCCTCCCCTGTACTGTGGGATGTGACCTCAGGAGATGCTAGTGCTGAGGGCCGGGTTCAGAGCAGCCCTCAAGGGGTGTCTGCTCTTCTCTCCCCTCCCCTCCCCTCCCCACCCAGAAGGGAAGGGAGGCCCGAGCTCCCTGCTGCATGTCTCAGAAGCCCCTTCGAGTCTCCTTGCCCCCAGCCACAGTGGCCCCGTTGCCACAGTGGGAACTGAGCTGCCTATGTTCCAGGGGACCTCATCTCCCGCCTCACCTCAGACACCACCATGGTCAGCGACTTGGTCTCCCAGAATATCAATATCTTCCTGCGGAACACGGTCAAGGTCACGGGCGTGGTGGTCTTCATGTTCAGCCTCTCGTGGCAGCTGTCCTTGGTCACCTTCATGGGCTTCCCCATCATCATGATGGTGTCCGACATCTACGGCAAGTACTACAAGGTAGGCCCCCCAGGGTCCCTGCTGGGGTCTGCCCATGGCTCCAGAGTGAGGGAGGAGCCGCACGAGGGGCTCGGGGGCGCCCCCGGGGGCTACTGAAGGACTCGTCCACCTGTGCATTCGGTTATTCAGGGGATCCTTGCGAAGCATGTCCTAATCCCAGGCACCAGGATCCATCAGTGGAATAGAAAGAAAGGTTCTGCCCTCGAGGGGCTCGTGTTCTAGGGGAAGAGGCAGATGATAAATGACAGCAACAATAGCGAAAGTACAGAATGTGATGAAAGGTGGTGAGTGCTAAGGAGGAAAATAAAGTGGGGGGGGGGGGGCATGGCAGGTGGCCGCCACTTTAAATCGGTCCTTCTGAGAAGGTAACATTTGACCAAAGAGGTGAACATCTCCGGGAAGCGCGTTCCAGGCGGAGGGCGGAGCCAGTGCCAAGGCCTTGAGGTGGGAACGTGCAGGGGTGTTTGAGGAGCCTCAGGGAGGCCGGTGGGGCTGGAGCACGGGTGAGGGGGCGCGATAGGGAATGAGGGCCGGGAGGTGACGAGGGTCAGGCTGTAGGCCTTTGCGAGAACTTTGGTTTACACCAAGTAGAGTTCGCTCTCTCTCTGTAGAGCATTGACATGGGGGTGGCTCAGGCCCCGGGAGTGAGACCCTCACCCACAAAGCCGCTGTGGGCAGGCTTCGGGCCCCTCTGGCCGCTCCTTGGCGCTGCCTCTGCCGGGAGGGCGGGCCTGATGAGCGAGACCCCCGCCTCAGCCTCCTCCTGCTCCCTAGGTGGAGCAGGGAGGTCCTGGGCCGCAAGGAACTGAACCTGGGTTTAGACAGGTGCAGGCGGTTCCTTCCCCAGGGACCAGGCCTCAGGGGACAGGGGGCCTCCTGGGCTCAGTTAGAACCTTTGGTGCCCATGGCCTGAGGCCAGCCCCCAAGTGCATCCATTCCCCACAACCATTGTGGCGCCTTCTGGCAGAGTCCCCCCCGGCCCCCAGGAGGGCCCTCTCCCCCGTGATTCTGGGTAACGGGCCTCTGTTTTCCTCCCTGAGTACAAAGAGTAAATATATGAGTTGGAGCCATTTCCCTTCCTCTGCTCCCCACCCCACCCTTCCTGCCTTCCGGCCAGCCCCCAGGACAAGCAGGAAACCCTGGAGCTTCCCCCATTGCCCCCCTGCACACCTCAGGCCCCGCCTTCAAGTTCATTTGGGCGGGGCCTCAAGGAAGCTCTCCAGCTCTCCTGCTGGTACCTGAATGTGTTGAATATAGCCGCCAGCCACCGAGTCATCACCACAAGCCCCACACACACTGCCCACGGCCAGACATGACTCAGGACACGGAATGGCTCCACCAGAGATTCCAGAACACGCTGCATGCTTCCGATGGCCTCAGCGAGACTTGAAGGTCATGGGACGCGCCCATGCATGAGCCTGGCCTGGCCTCTCTGGCAACCTTCCTCAATGGTTTGAGAATCTGAGGATCATAACTATCACAAGGACTGAACAGCTCTGCCCAGGGGCCACTTCCAGAACTCTGGTGGGCAGCAGCCTGGTGTTCCGACACCTGGGATGACTTCTCAGCCATATATACCCAGTCATACACACACAGTGCAGCCGGATTTTACAGCCCTCCACCACCATCTAGAACTTGGCTAGGAGTTCTGGAATCTCTGTGCCAGCCCTCAGGCGCTACCATAATTTAATGTGTATTGATAATGTAAATGGAACCCCCTTAATACTTGGTGTTTCTTGTATAGTGTACAACCCGAACAACCATCCAGGGCATCCCTGTCTACACAAGCACAGGATCATGTGTTGAGGCTCCTTTTCTGACAGGATTACCAAAAACTGTGTGTTTGTGAATAACCACCTTCAAGTACTGGAGAGGACTTCATGATCAGTCCCCCATCCCTCGGGAGCTGGAACCTCAGGAGCTCACCCAAGAACCCCGCTAGTCTATTCTCTGAGTCTGTCCAATGAAGCTAGAAGGCAATGGAGGAGGAGGGATTGGTCTTATCCTTTTGTCTTTGGACTCTGTGTACAGAGCCAGCAGTAACTGAGGGTAGAAAAACCCAGAGAGGCCGAGGGGCCATTAGATGGTGAGACTGTCTGTTTTGGGGTCTCCTCCCTCTTGTCCCTGCCCCTGCCCACAGAGGCTCTCCAAAGAGGTCCAGAATGCCCTGGCGAGGGCCAGCAGCACAGCCGAGGAGACCATCAGCGCCATGAAGACCGTGCGGAGCTTTGCCAACGAGGAGGAAGAGGCAGAGGTGTACTCCCGGAAGCTACAGCAGGTTTACAAGCTGAACAGGAAGGAGGCCGCAGCCTACACGTACTACGTCTGGGGCAGCGGGGTACGTGCCCTTGGCCTGGGCAGGTCTGACTGTCAGGGGGCTGGACACAAAGATGGGGGGATCCCCTGACCAGGACGCGAGCCTCGGTCCCTCCATGTCGGTCTCAGCCTATTTATACTTGACTCTGCTCTGGCCCCCTTTCTGCTTGTCCACGGGGAAGTCCTTCTGGAAAAGAATGCACTCTCCCAGTGAATGTCCTCATGGGGCACCTCCTCTTTCCCTCTCACCTGGGCACGGGGTGGCTGGGGAAACATCTCAGCTGGGGAAACGTCCTTGCCCCGGAAGGGAGTCACCCCAAGGCCAGCGGGCCCCAACCTAGGCCGCTGTCTGGCAGGCCCTATGTCAAACCACACACACCCCATTAGAGTGTCTGGCTCACTACCTGGGGGTGAGTCACAGCCCCTCCCTGGAGAACGGGGAGCGCTTGGAGTCTGCTGCTGTCTGTTGGCCACGTCTGGGAGGTGGGCACATTGGGGCATAGCTGGCGTAGGTATGAGAAGGGTTTGGAGTTTAGGGGAAAGAAGGAGTGGTGATCTACCAGGGGACGAGGGGACAGGGAGGGCCGCCCCTCAAGAGTACCCAGCCAGAGAGGAGAAGGGGCCCGAAACCCTGCTCGGCTAGCCCAGCCTCTCAGCGGTCTGCCCACCTGCATAGGTGCCTTTTGTCCCTGGCACAAAGGCACTGTGGTCTAACCATCGATCTAGTCTAACCCAGCCAAGGGTTTGGGGTGGGGAGAGGTGGTGGGAGGCAAGGGTGCCCTGGACACAGCCCCTCCTTCAGGGAACCTGGTGGGGACAGGAAACAGACCCCATCATCCCACCCTGCCTGGCTCGCTGTGTGACCTTAGCCCATGGACTGAACCTCCCTGAGCCTTGCTCTTTCCAGTGAGGAGGAAGACTAACAGCTCCCGCCCGGCCTGGCCGAGCGCTGGAGGGGTGTGTATGCGTGCCAGCGCCTCACAAAGAAAGCCTTGTTCTCTGCCAGGCGCATGGCTCCCTCCAGATGGGGGCCTTTGCGGGGAAGAAGTCCAGGGCTGGGGAGCGGCAGGGCAAGAGTGACAGCCGGGCACCAGCATGTGGGAGGACATCCCAGCCTGGCTGGAGTTTCAGCCTGGGGCTGGGAGAGCACAGCCCACAGCTGCTCTCACGTCTGCCCTGCAGTCTGGGGGGTGGGATGGCAGGCTCAGGCCAAGGCCTCTGTGACCCAGGTCCCCCCCTCCTCTGCCCCCAGCTCACGCTGCTGGTCGTCCAGGTCAGTATCCTCTACTACGGGGGCCACCTCGTCATCTCGGGGCAGATGACCAGCGGCAACCTCATCTCCTTCATTATCTATGAGTTTGTCCTGGGAGACTGTATGGAGGTGAGCGGCTGGCTTGGGGAGGGGGTCCTGGGGAGCCGGAGGGATGGGGAAGAGGGCTGTAAGGGGGGGTTGCTGCAGGGTGACAGGAGGGGTATTTTTTTCTAGGTAGGTGGGGGAGAGAACATTATACCAACGATGACAATATTACCAAGTGGCTGCACAGCTGCATTTACTAAGTCAAGTGACAGGGACAAGGATGTTTCAGGACATACTCTGAAGAACGCCGTGAGGGGTCTTAGTACTGTTCTACCTCCCATCTTTCGGAAAAAGCAGCTGAGTCTCAGAGAGGCTAAGGGACTTGCCCACCACGTTGGTGGGGGGACACGGTTCAAAACCAGATGGGTCTGACTTTATTTTAACCCACTTAATTTTTTAAATATATTTTTAAAAGATTTTATTTATTTACTTGACAGAGAGAGACACACACAGCGAGAGAGTGAACACAAGCAGGGGCAGAGGGAGAGGGAGAAGCAGGCTTCCCACCGAGCAGGGAGCCTGATGGAGGGCTCGATCCCGGGACCCTGGGATCATGACCTGAGCTGAAGGCAGACGCTTAAGGACTGAGCCACCCAGGCGCCCCTATTTTAACGCACTTTAAAGAATTTAAAACCCCATGGGAAAAACAAGGGTTGTTTTATATTGCCTTACTTCGGGCTCCCCCAGGAGCAGACCCGGAGACAGGGAGCTGGGGTGTTCCCGCCCGAGCTGCTGCTTGAGGGTGCTTGGAGTGGAGGCATTCCCTCCCTGGCACGGAGGTCGGGCCTCTGTGTCCTCCAGTGATGAAGCTGGGATGTGCGTGGGGGAGGGGGCGTTAGCATCTGCTGCAGATGGCTAGAGCTCTGGTCAACTAGAGCCACACCTGCCTGTCCTTTGACACCCACAGTTCCGCCTCTGGGAACCGGGGCCTCAGAGACACCCACACCGGTGGGCAGAGGTGTGTGCGCGCTCAGTGGAACATTGCTTTCCATGGTGGAAAGTCGAAGTGTCCTCCAGTGCCCACTGGTCAGGGATCAGGCCAACGTGGCCCATCCGTGTTCCAGAAGCAGAACGTCTCAGCCATAGATATGAGGCGGATCTGTGGGTACCAGCATGCAAGGGACCCTGAGACACACCGTGAAGGAATGGGAAGAGTGTGATCCCAGTGGCATGGTTTTTAAATCTCAGAAATAGTTATCGTGTTTGCATTTGTGTTTGTAAACAGTACACGGATACCCGGGGCCACCTGTGGGAGGAGGCCCGAGGGGCACCGCTCCACGGTGCTCCTGTCTTAACATGAGTGATAATATCTTGATGTTAGTAACAGTTCTAGTTGCGCTGAATTCCTCAGCCAGGCCCCCTTGGTCATAGCACTCAAGGGCGTAAACTCAGGAGCCGGTCGTCCCTGGGTTCGAGGCCTGGCTCTGCCACTTCCCAGCTGTGTGACCTGGGGGAAGGGACGTGGGCTCTCTGTGCCTCAGTCTTCTCATCAGCAGAAAACGAGATAATGCCAAAACCTACCCCCGGTAACATATACGAAGTTGTCAGCAAAATGAGTTGTCATCATCGCTCACATTTGTTGTGTATGTTTTTACGCAAGGAGAGTGGATAGCGTGACTTAAGAGCAGTTTTTAAAACCGCAATTTAAAAAATGCTGTGGCAGCTGAGGGAGGAATTCTATCCAGAATTCCTGTTCTGCCACGTTCTGGCCGGTTGGGTTAACTTCCCTGCCCTTCCTCTTCCTCCCCTGGGGAACATAGCGCCCACCCCGCAGGATGGGGTGAGGGTTAGCTGTACTGGCTACAAGGCACTCGTTCCTAATGTGTCCTCACCAACGGCTCAGTATTTGTTATTGCCGCTCTCATGGCTTTTGGTTTTGTTTTTTTTTTAAGATTTTATTTACTCATGTGAGAGAGAGAGAGGGAGAGTGAGCAATGAGCAGGGGGAGTGGGAGAGGGAGAAGCAGACTCCCTGCTGAGCAGAGACCCCCTGACACGGGGCTCGATCCCCAGACCCTGGGACCATGACCTGAGCTGAAGGCAGACGGTTAACGACTGAGCCACCCAGGTGCCCCTTGCCGCCCTCGTTTTTTCAGTGTTGTCATTATCTGCTGTACTACTGGGGGGCTCCTGGCAGTGTCCTGCACACCCCCCCAAAATGGCTGCTCTCTGCACTCCCCCTTCATCTCTCCGGCACCACGGGGGTCCCAGCACTGGGGTGTCACTGCGACAGGAGCATGTGTCTCCTCCCCCCGCAGTCCGTGGGCTCCGTCTATAGCGGCCTGATGCAGGGAGTGGGGGCCGCCGAGAAGGTGTTCGAGTTCATTGACCGGCAGCCAACCATGGTGCATGATGGGAACTTGGCCCCTGACCGCCTGGAGGGCAGGGTGGACTTTGAGAACGTGACCTTCACCTACCGCACTCGGCCCCACACCCAAGTCCTGCAGGTGAGAGGAGTGCCCGAGGCCCACCCATATCATCCCTTCCCTCGTCCCATCTCTCTCCTGCACGCCAGGCCTCGCGGTATAGCCTGGATCACGGAAGGCGGAGTCCTTGTCCTCGTGGAGTTTGGGCTGGACTCGGGGAAGGCAGGTCATTAACAGAGTGTTCTAAGTGCTAGCAAGGCAGTAAATCAGGGTGGCGTGATAGGGGTAGCTCACAGGGATGGTGCTAACAGTCCAGGAGGGCTTCTCAGAGGAGAGGACGTTGGAGCTGGGCCCTGAACAAGGGGAGGGGGCACCGAGGCAGTGCAAGTGAGCATCAGGGTCCTGCCAAATCCTAGAAGAGAGAGCATTCCAGGGGCTGGCAGTGCCCAACCATGGCAAAGGAGCATGGGTGGGCTGGGAAGGGTGGCCGGCCGTGTCCGAGGCCAGGGTGTCTGAGCCAGCGGCCCCACACGGTGTCTGCCTGTTCCTTGCAGAATGTCTCCTTCAGCCTGTCCCCAGGAAAGGTGACCGCGCTCGTGGGGCCCTCGGGCAGTGGGAAGAGTTCCTGCGTCAACATCCTGGAGAACTTCTACCCCCTGGAGGGGGGCTGCGTGCTGCTGGACGGAAAGCCCATCAGCGCCTATGACCACAAGTACCTGCACCGTGTGGTACGTGAATGGGCCTTCATTGTCCTCCTGTGCACTTTGTCCGACCTTCACCCCGAGAGCGGTCTTACAGGTGCCGAGAAGTAACAGAGGTAAACACAGGTTCAGAGAGTTTCACCCACACACCAGCACCCAGGTCAAGAAACAGAACATGCCAGCACTCCTCCACTCCGTGTGTCCCTTCTCTTCCACCCCGAGGCCGCATCTCCATGACTTTTTATGATCTTCTCCTTCTTGCCTTCAGTTTTACCATCGCTTTGTGCCTCCCCGAACAACAGAGCCATGTTTTGCCTAGTTTTGAACTTCATCTGGCTGGAATCATAGAGCAGCTGGGTCTTGCTCCTTCCACTCAGCCTTATGTGTGAGACATCATCCAGGTTGAGGCTGTGGTTGTCGTTCATTCGTTTTCGTTGCTGGGTGATAATCTACTGTGTAAACATGTCACCATCTAGTTAGGCATTCTGCGCTTGATGGGGACTCGGGTTGTTTCCTGTTTTTACTCTTACCAATACTGACGTAGACAATTCTGTCCATGTTTTCTAGTGCACACGGGTACGTATGTTCTCCCAGGGTGCATGCATATCCCTGACTCTAGTAGCTACTGTCACTGGGGTGTTCGTACCACTTTACATTCCCACTAGCAGTGGATGAGAGTTCCAGTTGCTCCACATTTAAGTAATCTCTAGTACATAAAGGAGGCTTATTCATGACCATACAGTTTTTGGCAATCATTTCAGAAAGGGATCCTCAACTCCTGATCCTGTGTTAGTATAAGAACAGGGATGCCCTGGATGGTTGTTCAGGTTGTACACAATACAAGAAAAACCAACTACCAAAAAGGCACCATTTCCATCATCAACATACATTAAATTATAGGAGGGCCTGAGGATTGGCACAGAGATTCCAGAACTCCTAGCCAAGTTCTAGATGGTGGCAGAGGCCACACATTGTAGTATCTGCCTACCCACCTGCGTATAACTGGGTATAGATGGCTGAGCAATAGTCCCAGGTATATGATGACAAGGCTGCTGCCCACCAGAGTTCTGGAAGTGGCCGGTAGGCAGAGCTATTCAGGTTTTGCACTAATTAATATGCTCAGACATAAAATATTCTTAGACAGTTAATATTGTCAGTGCTGATCTTTTGCCAGCTGGTAAGGACATACATAGAGGTAGTTCATGGCGGTCTTTTGTATTTTCTGATGACCAGACATACCAAGTACTTAAACATATGGTTCACTACTTGGATTTCCTCTTTTGTGAATACCTGCTCTTTAGTTCAAATTAAAAATTTTAATTTTCATAAGCCCCAAGGAGTAAAATACAACAATCTAACCACATTCCTATATAGTCAGAGTTTTGTAATTAAGACGTGAGAGTTCCCCTCCACCTCACCTTTTAAATTCCACTCCGTGGAGGTTAACTGGTGTTAGCAGTTTAGTAAATATCCTTTCCAACCTGTTTCTTATCTTTATATAAATATATTGATAAGTAAAGGCCCATGTATAAGTTTTTTGCTTTTTTGTTTTTGTTAAAGTGAGAGAGAGAGAGAGATAGGCAGAAGGAGAGGGAGAGAGAGAGAGAATCCCAAGCAGGCTTCACGCCCAGCATAGAGCCTGACGCAAGGCTCGATCTCACGACCCTGAGATCATGACCTGAGTCGAGTGAGACGCTCAACTGACTGAGCCACCCTGGTGCCCTTTCATATATCATTTTTTTTTAACAAAAACAGAATTATGGTCTGTGTGTGTGTGTTTGATTTAATGGATACACTGTGATTATCAGCCAATCTCCAATTTAGGAAACTGAGTTTTCTATTTACAGTGTTGCAGTGATATCCTCCATACTATCATATTTGTAAGCTACCTTCCTAAAACTGGGAGCATGGGACAAGCTTCTTTCAATTATTCTCTCTGAAGGGAGGGGATACCAGGGAGGCCTTTATGGCCTGGGGGCTGCTGTGGCCTCTCGTCTCCTGGCGTGGACAGACTTACTCACATTCCACATTCTCTTTCTCTCCCCTCCCCGCCCCCCCAGGACAGGGGCAGACAGCGAGCTCTTAGAGGTCAGAGAACTTGGCTTAGGCCAGAGCAGCCAGTTTAGCGGGCCCCAGATTTTTGGTCAGGGGGAGCTGAGGGGCTTGTGCAGAAAGTGGACTCTGTTGTTTTTGAAGGACAGAGGCAGCTGATGCTAACAGCCGGGCGCAGACCCTGCTCAGATTTCAGACCCAAGACCCCTGGCGTCAGGCAGGCCTGGGGCTGGCGAGGCTCCCGGTGACAGCGGAACGGATGCGTGCCTGGCCTCCATGCCCACTCCTTTCTCCCACACAGATCTCCCTGGTGAGCCAGGAGCCAGTGCTGTTCGCCAGGTCCATCACGGACAACATCTCCTATGGCCTGCCCACCGTGCCCTTTGAGATGGTGGTGGAGGCCGCACAGAAGGCAAACGCCCACGGCTTCATCATGGAGCTCCAGGACGGCTACAATACAGGTACACAGCCCATCACCTCCACCCTGCCTGAAGGTCCATCCTCAGGGATGCGACCCTCTGAGTGAAGCATTGCTCTCTGCCACCTGCTCTTTATTATTTCAGGTGAAATTCACTCAACATTTAGTATCTTTACAGTACTATGCAACCAACCACCACCATTTAGTTTTAAAACATTATTATTATCTATTATTTTTTTTTTAGAAGAGAGAGAGCAGGAGCATGGGGGAAGGGGCAGAGGAAGAGGGAAAAGCAGACTCCCCGCGGAGCAAGGAGCCCAATGCAGGACTCGACCAGAACCCTGGGATCATGATCTGAGCCGAAGGCAGACACTTAACTGACTGAGCCACTCAGGCGCCCCACAACATTATAACTTAAATAATACATGTATCAAATTAATTATAGTTGCTTAATTTTATATTAATAAATCAATATTTTAATATAATAAATTTAATATACTGATTTATATCATATATTTTATTATACTTAATATACTATAAATTTTTAACTCTTGCGAAGGGGCTATTCGCATGGTTCAAAGCTAAAAATATATATGAAATGATATACAATGAGTGGCTTTACTCCATCCCTTTCTCTACCCGTTTCCTCCTGGCCCACCAAAACTTCTTCCATTAGCTTCCTACATGTCCTTTGGGAGCTTCTTCATGCAAATATGAATGTATATTTTTATTTCCTCCTGACCTTTCACAGAAAAAAAAACCAGCACCTTATATTCTGCACCTGGCTTTTTGTTTTTTTTAACTTAACACGGTATCTTAGTGACCATTCCACGTTGTCACTTAGAGAGACCTCCCTTGCTCCTTTTTTAAGCAGTTGCATAGTATTCCAGGATATCGGGCTTTATGATAATTTGTTTAAATAATTCATTCAGTTTCCTGCTGATGGACGTTCGAGTAGATCTTATGTTTTGATTTGCAGTGTTAGTACTGTGAGTTGTGCATAACATGGGCCTTTGCCACCGTGCGTGGGAAAGTCAGTTGTGGGGACAATCCACAGAGGTGGGGATGCGGGTGCCAGGGTCGTGCACTTGTAGTTGTGATCCATAGACTTGCACGGTGCAGAATGATAGACACAGAGGTGTATGCACTGTGGCCGGAGGGATTGCCCCGACTGTGCTTGCCCCAGGAGGATAGGGGAGTGCCTGTCTCCCCACAGCCATGCCAGGACACACATCGGGATTTTTTCCAAATTAATAGGGAAAAATTGGTATCTTAGTACCAACTGAATGCAGTCATGATTTGCATGAACAGGGAGGGAGAGCATCCTTCCGTGAGTTTGGCAGCTGGTTGTCCCAGCCGGTGGCCCTCTGCACCACACCTTTTCCTGGAGAGCACAGCTCCTGGGGCAGCAAAGAAAGGAAGAGGAGAGGGTCTTCTCTCTCTTCCCTAGGGCTGCCCCGGCCTCACCCTCCGCTCACTTGTCCCTGTCCCTCTGTCACGCAGAGACTGGGGAGAAGGGCGCCCAGCTGTCGGGCGGCCAGAAGCAGCGGGTGGCCATGGCTCGGGCTCTGGTGCGGAACCCACCCGTCCTCATCTTGGACGAAGCCACCAGTGCTTTGGATGCGGAGAGCGAGTACCTGGTGAGTTGCAGGGTAGCGGGGTGACTCCAGAGAACAGAGTGGGCGCCAGGAAGGGCTTGGAGACGCCATGGGGGCACTCCCAGGCCGTCAGCTTCCTGGACTGGGGTGTTCAGGGCGGAAGGTCCAGCCAACTGGCTCTTGGCAGAGCCGAAAATATATGACATGGGTTTGGAGTCGAGGCCCTGCCCTCAGCTCATCACGGGAGCCAGTGTCTTCTGCTCCCTGAGCCCCCTTTCCATTGGTAAAGAGCGTCCAATAGTGTATTTGTCACTGACTAGGTAGGTACCTCGGCCCCTCCATGGGTCGGACCACTGATTACACAGGTGCTCACGGAGCTCCTCCGGGCCGCCAAGCACCGTCCCAGCCACCGAGGTTGCCGTGGCGGGCTCATCAGACAGACAAACACCTGCCCCTGCAGCTTTTCCAGTCCAGGGGGAGACAAGCATGAGTTCAACCTGTGGCCTACAGCACATAGAAAACAAAACCATCATTTGAGAGAGAGATTGAGACAGGTCACTCCTGTCAGAGAGACAGAGTCAGACATTGATGCTGGAAAAACAGATTTTATTCAGTAGCGACAATAGGGGAAAGGGCAGGGCTCCATCCTGATTTGTGCAAAGGGGACAGTGGTGATGGGCACTGAAGGAGAATGAAGGCATAGGGAGCAGGCTCACGGGAAAGCCCGGGGTTGGTCCATGTGGACGTGATTAGGCAGCGGTGTCTGCTGGCTGCCAACTGTGGGCCAGAACTCTGTCCTCCCGTAGAGACTGGGAGACCCAGGTCTGTCCTTCCTGATGATTACATTTCAAAGGAATGGCCTTCACGTCCTTGAGAAAGGCACTTTTGACTTGTAGGAGAGTCATATATATGTATCGAAGGAACAGAGGAAGGATTTGCAATTATAAGCCCTCTTTATTAAACGCTCTAAGAAAGGGAGATCAGGGGCCTACCGTCAAGTGTTGGCTAGAACAGTCAATGCCCCTGGCAGCGCTGAGCATTTAGGGGGGCTGGGTCATCCCCGAGACACGGCCTTACACTGCCGAAGTCCTGCTGGAGTGTGGCCACCTCCCCGATGCACATGGGGTCTTCAGGTGCCATTTGAGCTGGGGACCCAGGAGGAGAGGAGCCAGCTGAGCATCCAAGAAGGAGAGAGCAGCAGGTGCAAAGGCCCAGAGCAAGTTCACAGACAAGCCCAAAGGTCAGCGTGTCAGGCTGGTGGCAGCCTGACAAGGTAAGGTGAGGACAGAGTCATAGGGAGACACAGGCTCCTCAGGCCCTAGTCATAGAGTTTGGATTTTTTTTTTTTGAAGAAAAGTTTCAGGTTTAAAGAAAATTGAGCACAAAGTTCAGAGAGTTCCCATATATCTCCTTTTCACCCCATAGACGTTTGTCCTGTGATTAGAATCTTGTGGCGGTGCATTCATTCCAGTCCATGAGGGGGTTTTAATGCATTGTTACTAAATCAGGTCCCTGGTTTACATCAGGGGTCACTCTTGGTGTCGCACACTCTTGTCTGCGACAAGTGCAGAATGTCAGGTGGAGTCTGGATTTTGTTCTTGTTTGGGACACGAAGCTGTTGGGGGGCTCCGAGCAGGAATTCAGCAAGAACCGTTTGAAACGTTACATTCGCGAGGGCCGCGGGAGGGGGCGGGCAGGTTGCGGGCATCGGGCAAGAAGTAACAGGGGTAGCGGCGGAAGGATGGAAAGAGCAAGATGAACTGGGGAGGGATGCACCCGCAGGATTCGCAGAGGACTTGGATTTGGACAGCGAGCCAAGGATGAGGAATTGAGGGCCGTGGTCTCACCGGCTTGAGCTTTGAGGTAGACGGTGAGACCATGAGCTAAGGCGATGGTTGTAGGGAGAGCGGCAGGAGCAGGAGGAGCAGAGAGGCGACCAGGTTAGGGTTCCGCTGTCGCTGGCCAAGCGCCTCCCCTGCGCCGGGCCCTGGTCTTGGTCCCCTGTGACCCAAACCCCAGGGAGCCGGTCGGGTGCGAGCCCTGGCTTCCCCAATGAGGAACTGAGGCTCGGCGAGGTGCTGCATCCCTGCGGTGCGGTGGGCGTGGGGAGCCGAGCCGGCCCGGGCGCGGCGGGGGGCGGCGGGGGCAGCGCCCGCGCGAGCCGGCCCCCTCCCGTCTCCCCAGATCCAGCAGGCCATCCACGGCAACCTGCAGAAGCACACGGTGCTCATCATCGCGCACCGCCTGAGCACGGTGGAGCGCGCGCACCGCATCGTGGTGCTGGACAAGGGCCGCGTGGTGCAGCAGGGCACGCACCAGCAGCTGCTGGCCCAGGGCGGCCTCTACGCCAAGCTGGTGCAGCGGCAGATGCTAGGGCTGGAGCCCGCCGCGGACTACTCAGCCAGCCACCACGAGCCGCCAGGCGGCGGCGGCCACAAGGCCTGACCGCAGGGCGCACCTGGCACGGTGGGGCCAAGGCCCTGGTGCCCGCCGGGCAGATATACCCACGGGGGTCCCCCCAACCCCGTTGCCCTCTGAGCCCAGGCCTGCGGCGCCGGAGGACAGCCTGCCATGTCCCACGTGTCACTGCTTCCTGCATCGTGCCCCTGGTTCCCGCCCTGTCCTCCGGGCCACCACCAGCCCCCTCCCCTCCCCTCCCCCCCCTTGCCATGAGCCGCGGCCTCCAGTCGGGGGTGGGGGGTGGGGGGGGCAGCCCAGACACCCTGGTCTCTCCATCTGGTCTCCCAGGGCTTCTAAGAGAAGGTAGAGCTACCTTTTTAAACCAAGATCTCACCAGGTTTTTAACTGCTTGGTTCGATGGGCCCCAGTCAACTCCCAGATTTCAAAAACATTTTTTTTTTTTAGTGGGGAGTAATGATGGGCAAGGTCACTGAGATGTTCTAGAAACTTCTGAGCCAGGAGTGAATGATCCTTCCTAATAGCCTGGGGGATGCCAGGAGAGAACTGGGCCTCTACCCTTTGCCCCTGGAGAGAAGGGGCTTTCCTGTCCCCAAAGGGGGACCCAGAAGAAGGGACTTTCTCTCTCACTCTTCGCAGCTTCGTGAGTCAGGCCAAGGGTCGGCGGGGAGAGTGGGAAGGGCCTGTCTGCCCGTGGCCCCTGCCGTCCTGCCAAATCTAAGCCAGTCTCACTGTGAACCACTACTAACCTTAACTGGGGGAGTGAGGGGCTGGCCAGGCCTGGCAGAGCCTCAGGGTGTCCCCAGTCCCGCACCCAGCTTGAGCCCCTCAGGCCCGCCTCATCCCCTGCTCCCATCACCCCCCCGCACCCACTGCTCCAGCCGGCAGCCCCCTCCCCCACATCCGCCCCTGCCACTCTGCTCTTCTCTCTGCTCTTTGGAGGGGAGGCCCTTCAGATGTTGAATGTTTGAGAGACGCTTTCTCTTCCCTGTCTGGCGGACGGAATGGCGGCAAAGCTCAGGCTCTGGTTTGGCGGGGCGGGGCGGGGCGGGGGATGTTTGCAAGATGTTGGAAGAACCGGGTCAATAAAGTATACTACCTCTGCCCCCTGACCTCTGGCCTCTTCCTGGGCCCTCTGCCCCGTCACCTGGTTAGGTTTTTCCATCAGACCTAGCCTGAGAGATTTGGGGTGGTACAGGTCCTCCCCCACAGGGTCTGGGAGCCCCCCTTCTGTACTCTTCATGTCCCCAGGAACTCTAGCACCGACAAATTATTCATGTCTGTCTGTCCCCATGGGGCTTGTGCAGGGTCGTGGAGGCCTGTCTCCTTGAACTCTGGGGGACTTCTGTGCAAATGCCACCTGCTCTTTTCCATCAGGGACCGGGCAGCCCACGCCCACTCCACCCCACGGAGCCAGGAAGTCTTACCTAACAGCTCCGTCAGAAGGGAGGTGAGACGGGACACAGACAGACCTCTGGCGTGGTTATTCTTACTTGCGGGGCTGTGACGAAGTCCGGGGTCCCGGGAGGGGGCGGGGGGCAGTGGCCACTTCCCAGCCGGTGGAGAAATATTTCAGTACAGTAACTACTGGTGCAGCCACACGCAGACATCAGCTCGGTGTCAGCCACGTACCCATTGTCCTGCCCGGTAAGCTGACCCAGACTGTGACCAGCCGAGTCTCCTGCTTCGCCTCGGGGGCTTGAGGAAACCGAGTCCCAGGGAGGTTAAGCTGCTTGCTCAAGACCACCAGCTAGTGAGGGGTAGAGCCGGGATTCACGCCCCAGAAGCGTGCGTGTATGTCTGACCCCCACCACGGAAGGCCTGAGAGTGGAGCTCTAAGGGCACGGGCTGGGGAGGCATGACTGACCTTGCGGCAAAAACTACGGATCCAACGTCGGACTCAGACAGAAGTGCCTCCAGGAACCAGGTAAGTATCCGAAGTGTGTGCAGTCGGCCAGGTGTAAGAAAAATCAGACGACGCTCTTGGTTTCTGTTCTGCTTTTCCACTTCTGCGATGATGCGGAGAAATCTTCCTGTTCCATTAAAAAGAGAACACGGCGCAAGCCTGGGAATGAATGGTGACCGAGGCCTCAGGCCTGTGAGGTGGGGGTCGGGGGGGGGGGAGGGGGGGAGGGGGGGGCTGGGACTTGGCTGCAGCCCTTTGAGGCCGTGCAGGAAGGTAGCCTTGAGTTAGCAGATCTGCAGAGATTTTCAGAGAAGCTGGAAATTGCCGTTTTAATGTGAGATTGACTGCTTTTTATAGATTGGCTCAAATTCGTTTTACAAAACCCAATAAACACACCTCGAGGCGGTCTGCAGCCTGTGGGTCACCAGTTTGCAACCACTATCCTGAACGTCCTTTTCCGCCAAAGTCCTTGGAGCTTCCCATCAGGGAGTCCCTGCCCCGCAGCCCAACCCCATTCCAGCCCAGGCTCCTCTCTCACCCCCTCCCCACTCCCACCCCCCCAAAACCCCAGGCTGGGCTCTCCAGATGCTCCCTACTTTCCCATGCCAATCATGCCTGATTCCCTACAGCTCCCCAGCCGGCAAACCTGAACCCAAAAGCAGACCCTAGGCCGGCAAAAGAACTTTCCAGAAACCAAGCTAGCTGCTTTTTAGAAGGCAGATACGATTTTTTAAATAAATGTTTTACTTTGGGATAATTTTAGTATTTTTTTAAAAGATTTTATTTATACAAGAGAGAGCACAAGTGGGTGGGGTAGGGGAAGGGACAGAGAGAGAAGCAGACTCTCCGCCAAGCAGGGAGCCCAACGCGGGGCTCGATCCCAGAACCCCGAGACCATGACGGGAGCCAAAGGCAGACAGTTAACTGACCGAGCCATCCAGGCGCCCCAGGATAATTTTAGTATTAGAGAAAAGTTGCAATGAAACAGAAGCAGTTCCTATATAGCCCTCAGCGAGTTTCCCTCCTGTTCCCATCTCATGTGATCGTGGCGCACTTACCAGAACCAAGACAACACTGGTTTCTCCCTGTCCAAGAAAGTCCAAGCTCTTTTTCTATTTCACCAATTTTCCAATAATGTGGGGGCTTTTTGGCTTTTGGTTTTTGCGTTTTGTTCTAGGATCCAATTCAGGGCACCACATTGCATTTCAAGATTTTTGGTTTTGTTTTTCTTTACTATATGAAAATACACATAACGTAAAAATTACCATTAATGACATTTAGTACATTCCCAATGTGGGGCAACCATCAGCATCTTTCAGTTCCAGAACATTTTCCTCCTTTCCCTCCAAAAAACCCATCCCAGGGCGCCTGGGTGGCTCAGTGGGTTAAAACGTCTGCCTTCGGCTCAGGTCAGGATCTCAGAGTCCTGGGATCGAGCCCCGCATCGGGCTCTCTGCTCAGCAGGGAGCCTGCTTCCTCCCCTCTCTCTGCCTACTTGTGATCTCTCTCTGTCAAATAAATAAATAAATAACCTTTAAAAAAAAAAAACACGCATCCCATTAACAGCCCCTCCCCATTGCCCCCTCCCCCGTCCCTGGCCCCCATCAGTCCTCTAGCTGTCTGTGTAGATTCGTCTTTTCTGGACGTCTCCTATCAGTGGAACCATACACTATGTAGCCTTTTGCGTCTGGCTTCTTTCACTCAGCGTCATAGCTGCAAGGGTTCATCCAGGTTGTAGCAGATGTCCATGCTTCCTTCTTCATGGCTGAGTCGTATTCCGTTGTGTGGATGAGACACATTTTGGTTATCCTTCCATCCCTTGATGGGACACTCGAGTTGTTTCCACCTTTTCGCTCTTATGAATAGCGCTTCTGTGAACGTTCGTGTCTTTGTGTGGATCTAAGTTTTCATATGTCTTGGGTAGACACCTAGGACCGGAATGCTGAGTCATACAGTTGCTCTCTGTTTCGCATTCTGAGGACCCACCAAACTGTCCCCACAGTGGCTGCCTCATTTTACATTCCAAAGCATCAGGGTTCCGATTTCCGCACAGCCTCACCAAATGCTTGCTATTTTCTGTTTTTATTTATGTAGAATTTTAAATTACAGTCATCCCGGTGGGTCTGAAGTGGAGAGCCTTGATTTTTAAAATAAACTTTTTCTCCTTTGTAATTAATTGAGCAAATAGGGCTGCCCTCTTCTGTCCCAGGTCCTTTGTGAGGCGATCAGGGAAAACCTTGGCAGCCAAGCCCCTGGGGGAATGCCCCGTCCTCTGGGGAGACAGACAAGAAAGTAAGTGAGGATGAGACAGGATGGAGACGGGCACAGGGGCTGTGGAGACCCAGAGCTGGCTTAATCCTTAATCCTGGTGTAAGGATCCAAGGGCAGGGGGAGGACAGAGGCAGGGCTGTCTCTGCGCAGACTTGCCACCTACGTTGAAATTTTTGAACAAGGGGGCTTGCGTTTTCATTTTGCACCAGGCCCTGCCAATTCTGTAGCTGATCTTGGGTGGTCGTCCCAGCTGGAGGCAGGGTTCTGGGGGAGCCTCTCCCACAGCCTCATCTTTGGCATCTGGAGGACAGGGCTTTTTTTTTTTTGCCCCGGGCATTTCTCACCTGTGAAGCCCCTGCTGTAGATCATCCCTCCCCTCTTGCTGCCACCCCTTCCATGCTGCTCCCTGAAGCTGAATGAGTGCATTAGGCAGCAGATGGGTTTTTCCAAATGGCTGGTCTCAGCAGACTCTGCTCCAGAGTGTACGTTTTGGGAGGAGGCTGTTAATCGGATTTGGGGTCCCAGTCACAGCTGACAGCTCCAGACAGAGAGACCCAGCACCTTGAGAGGCTCCTCATGGCTGCCGAGCTGGAGAGGAGGCTGAAGGTGGGCTCTTTGGGGCCAAGCAACCTCACCTGGATAGTAGGAATGACGGTCCCTCGACAGTATGTTCCGTCCTTTGCCCAATGACTGGGCCAGGACTCTGAGCCCACCTCAGGAAGCTTTCGTAACTAAGGGCTCAGAAATCCACCTGTCCTCCTTTTCTTTTCTTTTTTTTTAAAGATTGATGGGGGTCCTGGCTGGCTCAGTCGGCAGAGCATGTGCCTCTTGATCTCAGGGTCCTGAGTTCAAGCCCCATGATATAGGGCTTGCTTTACAAATAATAATAATAATAATAAACCTTTTTAAAAAACAAAGATTTTATTTATTTGAGAGACAGAAAGAAATCATGAGTAGGAGCGGAGGTGGGGAATGGAGAGTGGGGAAGGGCAGAGGGAGAGGGAGAAACAGACTTTCCACTGAGCAGGGAGCCAGACATAACATAGGGCTTGATCCCAGGACCCCGAAATCATGACCTGAGCCCAAGGCAGACACTTAACTGACTGAGCCACACAGGCACTCCCTGATTATTTTTCTCGATTATTATTTTTTAAAGATTTTATTTATTTATTTGACAGAGAGAGACAAAGAAAGAGGGAACACAAGCAAGGGGAGTGGGAGAGGGAGAAGCAGGCTTCCCGCTGGGCACGGAGCCTGAGATGGGGCTCGATCCCAGGACCCCGGGATCATGACCTGAGCCGAAGGCAGACACGTAATGACTGAGCCCCCCAGGCGCCCCTTGATTATTTTTCTCTCCGGTACCGAGTGTGGGTGTGGATGTGGGGAGAGAGAAGTTCTCATTCACTGTCTTGAGAGTGCAGATGGGGACAAGCACTCTGGAGAGTGATTTCCCTCATGTGGTAAAAAAAAAAAAAAAAAAGTTGAGATGAGCAAACTGTACAACCCACAATTCTGCCTTTCGTGTGCCTGAGAGGAGGGGCTTTAAAAATTTTTTCTTAATCCAGGTAAAATTCACAGAACGTAAAATTCGCCATTGACGCCATTTTTTAAAGCATAGAATTCAGTGGCTTTTCGTAAATTCACAATGTTGTGAAACTATCATCGCGATCTAATTCCAGAACATTCTCGTCACTCCGGAAAGGAAATCCGTACCCATTAAGCCGTCAGTCCCCATTTCCCCTCCCCCCCAGCCCCTGGGCAACCACTAATCTGCTTTCCGTCTCTACGGATTTGCTTGTTCTGGGCTCTTCATAGAAATGGCATCATACACTGTGAGGCCTTTTTCACTCAGATCATGTTTTCAAGGTTTATCCCTGTTGGAACATGTATCAGCACCTTATTCTTTATTATGGTGGAGTAGTGTTTGATTACATAGGGCAGGATGCCCTCTTGTTTATCCATTCGTCTGTTGGTGGATATGTGGGTTGTTTCCGCCTTCCGCTGCTGTGAATAGAGCTGCCGTGAACACTTGTGTTCACGTTTTCGTGTGGTTGTACATTTTCGATTCTTTTGGGTGGAATTGCTGGGGGAGGAATATTTTTTAAACCTTGTTTTTGGGGCGCCTGGGTGGCTCAGTTGGTGAAGCATCTGCCCTCGGCTCAGGTCATGATCTCGGGGTCCTGGGATCGAGTCCTGCATTGGGCTCCCTGCTCAGCGGGGAGTCTGCTTGCTTCTCCCTCTCCTCCCCACTCGTGCTCTCTCTCCTATCTCTGTCACTATCTCTGTCTCTCTCTCTCAAATAAATAATAAAATCTAAAAAAAAACCCAACTTTAAAAAAATAAACCTTGTTTTCACTGCAGTCCTTAGTAAGAAAAACATTTCACCTCCCTACCGAGTACACACACACACACCACACACACACACACAAAACAAAAGCTTCACCGAAGAATATTAAAGTACTTATTAGAAACTATTCTGACCTGTGCCATTTAAGAAAAAAAATGGATTTCATGACCCATTCATGCCTCGGGCAGTTTGAAAAACACTGCTTTGGGTTTTGGGGGGGTTTTTTTTGAACTTTTTTAAAAATTTAAATTCAATTAATTAACATATAATGTATTATTAGTTTCAGTGGTAGAGGTCAGTGATTGATCAGTCTTACATAATACCCAGTGCCCATTACATCACGTGCCCTCCTTAATGTCCATCACCCAGTTACTCCACCCACCCCCCCACCCGAAAAACACTGCTTTGGAGCAATCAGCCCAAGGATGTTTGTAGCAGCCTGGTTTGCATTTGCAAATACTAGGAACAACTTCCCTGTCTTTAATTTGGTTTTAAAAAGCGTACTGTAGGACATAGGGTGAAATATGTGGGAGGAAAAGAGCTATGCGTGTTAACTTGGATAGATCTCAAAAACACACAAAACAAGGGGCGCCTGGGTGGCTCAGTGGGTTAAGCCTCTGCCTTGGGCTCAGATCATGATCTCAGGGTCCTAGGATCGAGCCCCGCATCGGGCTCTCTGCTCAGCAGGGAGCCTGCTTCCCCCTCTCTCTCTGCCTGCCTCTCTGCCTACTTGTGATCTCTCTCTCCTCTCTGTCAAATAAATAAAATCTTTAAAAAAACAAAACATAAAAACGAGCCATAAATGCACTAATGCAGAATAACCTATTAGGTAGAGTTAATTTATTTATGTTAATTAATACACACAAAAACAGTACCCACTCTATTTCTTGCATATATAAATATGTGTGTAAAGTCTTAAGTTTTTATCTTAATTCCAGTGTTGTATTAGTTTCAGGTGTACAAGACAGTGATTCAGCACTAACATACATCACCAGGGGATCCTTACACAACCTCACAAGTGTACTCCTTAATCCCCATCACCTATTTCCCCCTCCCCCACCTCCCTCCCCACGTGTGTCAAGTTTAAAAATAGGCTGAGGGGCGCCTGGCTGGCTCGGTTGATCTGGAGGTTGTGAGTTCAAGCCCCATGTGGGGTGTAGCGATTACTTAAATAAAATCTTAAAAATGAATACATAAATAAAAGTAGGCTGAGAGGCTATACACTTCGTATTGGAGTTTCTCTCATGATTAGAGGGACATCAACATATACACTTTTGTTAAGAATTAAAGTCAATTCAAAGCAAATAGAAGAAAATGTTAACAGTGTTTGGTTCTGAGTGTTGGGCACATGTGTGTTTGTTATATTGTCCCATGCACATTTCTTTTTCTTTTTTTAAAAAAGATTTTATTTTTAAGTAATCTCTACACTCAAGGCGGGGCTAGAACCCACAACCCCAGGATCAGGAGTGGCACGTTCCACTGACTGAGCCAGTGAGGCGCCCTCCCGTACATTTCTGAATATTACAGTTTTCCCCAGGGATGGGGGAACGGAACAAAACAAAGTAAACCAACCCTCGCGTGCTAAGCACTGATGAGTCCCACCCACACTTCCCGGAACAAGATGGAAGGCAGCTGTTATGATTTCTGTTTACTAAAAACAGAAGTTATTGAAAGCTCAACAGCCAGCTAGCCTGTCTAGACATTTGTGTCAGACCTGAGGGGCCACCGTGGGCATCTTCATCCTCCTCCCTCCGTGAGAACCTCCACTCCAATCCTGCAATTCTCCAGGCCCTGAGATTCTAGAAAGTTCCACAGAGCAGGGACTCTGGGATCCAGCACCCAAACACCCATTACAGCCGAAGTCGGTGATTTCTGGCCCCAGGTAGGAGAGCTATTATATTTCAAATAATAATACAGAAAAGTTCTTTAACTTTTTGGGAAGTGTTTGCGGGGGGGCGGGCGGTCAGAAAGAGACTGCTTAATTGTTTAATCTTTGCCTTTTTTATTGTGGTAAAATACACATAAAATTGACCATTTTAAATTGTGCCACCCAGAGGCCTTAAGTACATTCACAATTTTCCTTTAATTTTTTTTATTTTAATTTTTAAAATTTATTTAATCTCTATACCCAGCATGGGGCTCGATCTCACGACCCTAAGATCAAGAGTCATATGCTCTTCTGACTGAGCCAGCCAGGAGCCCCTCCTTTTACTTTTCAAAAACACATTTATTGGGCACCTAGGTGGCTCAGGTCATGATCTCAGGGTCCTGGAATCAAGCCAGGCTCAGTGGGGAGTCTGCGTCTCCCTCTCCCTCTGCCCCCCCATTCGTGCTCACTCGCTCTCTTCTGCGTTCTCTCTCTGATAAGTAAATAAAATCTTAAAAAAAAAAACACAAAACACATTTATTATCTCCTTTCATCTGAATGGCCAGCCTGCAGAGACAAGGACAGAGACAGGCAGGTGAGGACAGTGATGCTAGCCACTGTTTCGATATAAAACGTTTCAACTCACCAACGCCATGCTCGGCATTTTGTATAATAGTCATTCTCTGACGCCTCACAACAAGCCTGTGAAGGAGCTCGTACTATAAAGTGTGTTTTTCCAAACAAGAGAAATGACATTGAGTAACCTGCAAAAAGTCATAGAGCTAAGTGACAAAGCTGGGACCTGACTCAGGAAACCCCAAGCTGGAGCCCTTAACCAGCCTACCAGGCTGATCACAGCCTTATTCATCTAACCAATTCCCCACCCAAATTCCTTTCCGTCTTCGTGGCTTTTTTTTTTTTTTAAACCTTTGCAATAAGTCATTAGGAGTTACTTGTTCTGGCCCAAGGACTGGGAATTGCTGAAGAGATGTCTGTGCTGAGTCACTAACGGGGAAGAATGAAGAAACAGCATTAACCAGTGTTTGCTTTCTCGGGGGAGAAGGAAGTAGTCCATTTAAATAGCTGAGTCACTCCTGGGCGGTCCCAGCAGCAACCTCTGATGACAAAGACGTGCCTCACGTTGTTGCCGGTCCTTTCCTTTGACAACCTGGGATGGTCATTCAGCAACAATTATTATGAATTGAGCGCCTACTGTGTACCAGGCACTGTGCTAGGTTGTGGGTCACCAGGGAACATAAGAGGTATGAGGTCGCCTACATTCTGATGCATCATGAACCCCAAATGGTGAAAAGACAAGAGGGTGATGTGGGGGAGGGTGCCGTTTGCGCTGGGGTCATCCGAGGAGGTGATGACGTCCGAGCTGAGTGAGGCGAGGGGCCAGCCACAGGGATCTGGGGGAAAGAATCTGGTGGGTCCTCAGAACGTTGAACACGGAGTAACCATATGACCCAGCAATTCCACTCCTAGGTAGAGACCTGCAAGAAATGAAGACATGTCCAGGCAGAAACTTGTACATAGATGTTCGTTAACAGCTCTATTCACAATAGCCAAAAGGCGGAAACAGCCAGATTGTGCAAAAAGTAACAAATGGGTAACCAAATGGTGGTGTATGCAGACAGCGCAGTATGATTCCCCGGTAAAAAGGGAACAAGGTTCTGACACCTGCTACCACGTTGATAAGCCTTGGAAACATCATGCTAATGAAAGCAGCCAGTCACAAAAGCCGCATAGTATATGATTCCCTTTGTATGACATATTCAGAATAGACAAATGAATGTCAGAGAGCAGGTTAGAGGTTACCAGCGCGTGGGGGTGGGGGGGATGGAGAGTGACTGCTTTAATGGGTATGAGGTGTCTTTATCCGTCGATGAGAAAGTTTTGAAGCATGAGAGACCTGGAGGTTACATAGCACTGGGAATACACTAATCCCAAAGCATTCGCAAATTTGAGAATGGTTAATTGCATGTTATGGGAATTTCACAAAAAAAAAAAAGTGGGTGGAAAAAGATTGATCTGGGCAAAGGAATGGCAAGTTCGAAGATCACAAGGCAGGAAGAAGCCCGGAATTTGTAGAGCAGGAAGTGGGCAGTAACAGGGATGCATGGAGAAGGTAATGGAGGAAGGAGGGACAGGGCTGGATCCAGCGGCTTCTGGGAGGTGGTTGACGTACTCGGCCACGAGTGGCGAGTGTTGGAGGGTTTTGATCGGGGTGTGGAGAACGTCCTGGACTGGGCGGGGCCCAAGAGAGGCAGCAGGCACCCCCGTCACCCCGCCCCAGGCAGCCAGGCCTGGGCTCAGCCCACTCTAGCCTTAGAGAGGGACCCTCACTCCGGACCTCCTGAGTGTTATGCTAAGTGAAATAAATCAATTGGAGAAAGACAATTCTCATATGATCTCACTGATATGTGGAATTTAAGAAACAAAACAGGCTCATACGAGGAGAGAGGAGAAAAATAAAACAAGATGAAATCAGAGAGGGAGAGAAACCATAAGAGACTCTTAAGCATAGCAAACAAACTGAGGGTCGCTGGAGGGGAGGTTGGTGGGGGGATGGGGTAACTGGGTGATGGGCATTAAGGAGGGCACGGGATGTAATGAGCACTGGGTGTCATATGCCACTGATGAATCACTAGCCTCTTCCTCTGAAACCAATAATACATTATATGTTAATTGAATTTAAACAAAAATTAAAAAAAAAAATTTTTCTGCTCCATATACGACAAAAAAAAAAAGGCACCAGCTAGGGCCCTGGGGCTGATAAACAATAGAGGCCCTTCACCTTTCGTGGCCCCAGAGCAATACAGCACACGCCCAGAGGCAATTAGAGACTCCGGGACACCTCCCCCTCCCCCTTCACAATGACTCTTGGCAGTTATGTAAGCCCTGCGGGGAGCAGGCCTGGTCAGCTGCCAGACTTGAGTTCCCTGACCTCTGACCCTCAATTATCTGGCGATTCTGGATATCAGCCTAGAGAAAGGGAAGGCTTTTTCCAAAGGGGAGACTGGCTGGAGGCCGGGACGGATGTGTGTGGGCTCCAGTCAAGGACAGACTTTTTTTTTTTTTAAAGATTTTATTTATTTATTTGACAGAGAGAGAGATCACAAGCAGGCAGAGAGGCAGGCAGAGAGAGGGGGAAGCAGGCTCCCTGCTGAGCAGAGAGCCCGATGCGGGACTCGATCCCAGGACCCTGAGATCATGACCTGAGCTGAAGGCAGAGGCTTTAACCCACTGAGCCACCCAGGCGCCCCAAGGACAGACTTCTCCAGAGCCGGGAGATGGCTGACATCTGTGCCTGGGGGCAGTCTCCCTGATTCCCCACCACCCCGGCTGGTCTCCGGGCTCACCGATCTGACCTGTCAAGGCTTCCCTGGCATGTTGCTTGCTCTTGAAACGTACTAGAAGTTTCTTCAAGCCTTTTCACACCTGGAACCTCCACCCAGTAGGTGTGTTCCTTGCTCATAAGTAGATCCGCGAACCTTCCCCAAGGGACAAGTTCTTACAATCTCCCTGCCTACTCGAGCTCTCCTCTCTGGTGTCCCACGGGCCCCCTGGACTCATCGCGGCAGAAATGCAGCCCCAAGCTTTCCTCCCAAACCTATTTTTCTCGTAGTCCACTCTATCTTAGTTATAAGACACCGTCCTCCAGGTGCTCAAGTTCAAATACCTGGCCTTATACCCGACTCCTCCCTTCCTCTCTCCCCTCCAGTTCGCCTCGTGGTGCGGCCTGCCAGACTGTCGGGGGGTCAGACCTCTTGAGCTGGATCCTCTTTCTCCCTCTCCCACCAAGACCCAAGCCACAACCCACATGCAGAGCCGTGCGGTAATTTCACTTCCCAGCTCCCCCCACATTGCCCGACCCGTACAACCCATTCTCCACAGTAACCAGCCAGACCTAACGTTTTTATTAGCAGACTTTGTTTTTCAGAACCATTTTATTTTTTATTTTTATTTTTTTAAAGATTTTATTTATTTATTTATTTGACAGAGAGAGAGATCACAAGTAGGCAGAGAGGCAGGCAGAGAGAGAGGGGGAAGCAGGCTCCCTGCTGAGCAGAGTGCCCGATGCGGGACTCGATCCCAGGACCCTGAGATCATGACCTGAGCCGAAGGCAGAGGCTTTAACCCACTGAGCCACAGACGCCCCAGGCGCCCCAGAACCATTTTAGATTTCCAGAAAAATTGCAACAATGGTACAGAGAGTTCCTATAACTCACTCACCAGGTTCCCATTATTCATAGTTTACATTAATACAATCCATTTGCCCCAATTAGCTGATATTGATATATTATTATTATTAACTAACTAAAGCCCATAGTTTATTTAGATTTCCTTCGTTTTTTTCCCCCTAACATCTTTCTTCTGTCCTGGATCCTGGCCAGGACACCATGTTCTTTTTTTTTAAGATTTTATTTATTTATTTGACAGTGAGAGAGGGAACACAAGCAGGGGGAGTGGGAGAGGGAGAAGCAGGCTTCCCGCTGAGCAGGGAGCCCAGTGTGGGGCCTGATCCCAGGACCCTGGGATCATGACCTGAGCTGAAGGCAGACACTTAACAACTGAGCTGCCCAGGCGCCCCAGGACACCGTGTTCTATAGTCCTTGCATCTCCTTAGACTCCTCGGGGTTCTGACAGTTTCTCAGTCTTTCCCTGTGTTAGGTGACCAAGACAGTTTTCAGGATCACTGGTCACAGACTTTGTAGGTGGTCCTCTCCTGGGATTTGTGTGATGTTTTTCTCATGATCAGACTGTGATTATGGGTTTGGGGAGGAAGACACAGAGGCCACATGCCGTTGTCAGCGCATCACATCACGAGTGTCCCCCAAACACGATTGTTCACTCTTAACATTGAGTTCGATCAGTCGCGTGAGGAGCTAGCATTTGTCGGGTTTCTCCGCTGTGAAGGGGCTCTTTCCCCCCTTTTCCATACTGTACTCTTTGGGATTTTTTTGTTTGGTTTTAAGATTTTATTTTTAAGTAATCTCTACACCCAACCTGAGGTTCAAGCCCACAACCCCAAGGTCGTGAGTCACGCACCCCACCAAGTGAACCAGCCAGGCGCCCTCTCACTGTGCTCTTTGGAAGGAAATCACCAGGGACAGCCCACACCTAAGGAGTGGGAGTCATCATCGAGATCATTAAAACTCTAAATCTATCCTCTTACTCCTCTGGTTCAAACCTTGGCCCTGGGTAGCCTGGGCCTGCCCCATCCCAGCTCACCTCTGCCACCACCCCAACTCGCCATTCCAGCCACGCTGTCCCCTTTCTTTCCTCGAAATGCCAACTCTGTCCCCGCCTCCGGGCCTGTGTGAGACTCTTCCTCTGTCGTCATCCCCTTCCTCCCAGTCCTCTCCTGACTGGCTCCTCTCATTCAGGATTCGGTCGGCTCAAATGTTACCTTCCCTGGGGGGTCCAGGCAGATCAGGGGGAAGCTCTGAGTCCCACAAGGGCCCATCAAAGGCTTTCTTTTCCAAGGGCATAGGCCACCCCTGCACGCAGACGGCAGTGAGGTGGCCTTGTCGTGGGGGCCGCCACGACAAACCAGAACCCAATTGGAAACGTGGAGTTGCATAGACTGGTGAGGGTCCGTGGGGCTCATGGTGTCTCCCAAAGTCCACGTTCATGACTTCCCACCAGCGGCTTGCGATCAACCACGGTGGGCGTACCTACACCATAGAAAGCCATCAGGGCTACAAATCAGGGGCTTTTTTCCCCCTCCCTGATTGCTAAACATTTATCCAGACACCACTGCCAGACATCACTGACCCACATCCCAGGGGATGCTCGAGAAGCTTGTCTGGACGCTGAGCAACCCAGAAGAAGAAAAAGGAACAAGAAGAGAAAATTCCTGAGAAGTTGCCCCAGCTCACCCACAGACACACCTCAGCTGGGCGCACAGGGCGCTGGAGCTGGGAGCTGATCTGAGGCAGCCCCGGCTACCTGGGAGGCTGGGCGAAGCAAACACGACTCTTCTTCAGAGCACGGCTCATTCATCTTCTCAGAAAGCCCTGCAAGTGACTTCCCAAGGGTAACAACCAACATACAGTTGAAGGAAACCTGGCCCACAGGGAAACAAGGCGCCGGGAGCGAGAAGCAAGAGAAAGAAGAGGGCAGCAACAGGAGACCCACATAGACCTCAGATTCTGGAATTCTCCCAACACAGATCCAAGAACCGTTATGCTTACCCCGTGTAAAGAAATACTCACCAAGCTGGAAGGTGTTTACAAGGCTCTAAAAAGTGGCGTAGCAGATTCGATGAAGAACAAGACAGAACTAGAGATATTACAAAATAATAAACTCAGCTGGGGGCGCCTGGGTGGCTCAGTCGGTTAAGCGTCTGCTTCGGCTCAGGTCATGATCTCAGGGTCTTGGGATCGAGCCCCGCATCGGGCTCCCTGCTTGGCGAGAAGCCTGCTTCTCCCTCTCCCACTCCCTCTATTTGTATTCCTTCTCTCCTTGTGTCTCTCTCTGTCAAATAAATAAATAAAATCTTTAAAAATAATAAACTCAACTACATTTGACAGAAGATCGGACACAGCAGAAGGATTAACAAAGTGTCAGAAGAAATCATCCAGAATGCCACACGGAGCCAAATAAAGCCAGATAATACCAGAGAGAGAAAACGAGAATGTGAAGATTCTGGGAGATGTTGTCATACATTTGTTTGCAGTTTCGCACAGAGGCCAGAGAGGATGGGCGGAGGAAGCTTTTTAAGAGAGAGAATGGCTGGGAATTATCCAGGAGGGATGAAAACATGTCAACCTACAGACCTGAAGAGGCCAAATATTTGTCGAATGAATGATTCAAGGTCTTTCAATAGGAATAAAAGATTCCTTGGTGAGCGTGCCCTGCCCCCCTCCCCCTTCCATGTGAGCTGCCGCGGGTGGAAAGCCCCGCGTTCTTCCCCCAAACTTTGCACACAGTGGGAGCCAATCCACGTAATTGAAAGTCTGTCGGCCTGCTGCCAGCTCTTCCCGCCAGATGTCCTTCACCCACTGTTCCGCCTTTGTTGGCTCGCCTCGCCTCCCCGGTTATCTGTGCGGTTTAAAATAGACGGGCATGGAGAGGAATGTTGCCCAGCTACTGAGCTGAGACAAGCTCAGCTTGCAACCCCAGAGATTCTCCAAAACTTTGCCCTCAGGGAAGAGGAACATCTAAACCTGCTTAGCTGTCTTTTTCTCTTGGAACAAAGGGAAAGATTTCCGAACCCAGAAAAACAATGGGAGTAGCCCTCCAGCTGAGGGCTGGGGGCGGGTAAAGGGTAAGGAGGAGAACAGGTTCTCGGTTCTCGCAGTTGTCCTTCTCTCTGCTGAGCCCCCCCCCCCCAGGCATCCGGGGCCAGGCTGCCTCCCTGGCCCCATGCACGCTTTTCTAGAACTATAATGCCTTGTTCTAGTGGCAAAGGAGCTGAGACAGGAATCAGCCCCATTTTCCAGAAGGGAAAACTGAGGTCCCAGAAGCAAAGCGATCTGCTCGTCTTTTCAGTGGCCAGAACCCAGCTTCTCTGGTGGGCCAGGCCAGGCTGTTTCTTCTCATTGAAAATGAACATCAGTATCTGCCACCACGAGTCAAATTCTCGTCATGGCCAGAGCAGGCCGCTGGACTCTGGAGGGGACTGCCGTCTGACTTTCCTGATTGTAGAGAATTGGATCAGTTCATTGGCAAGGACGGATCGAATGCAGGTGGAAAAGGTTTCAGCCAGTTTACAAAAGAGAAGGCAAACAAGGGCAGGTCGATAGAGTGCAAACGGAAGGCGCGTGGGGTTGCCAAATGGAGGACAGGTAACACGGTTCGGCATGGAGGAACTCTGAAAAATTATGCCAAGTTGAGGAAGCTAGATACAAAAGCACAAATATTGTATTTCATTTACATGAAATACCTACAACAGGCAAATTAATCGAAGTCACCTGAAGGTGGGGGAGGGGGACAGGAGGTTGGTGTTGAACAGGGACAGAATCTCGGTTCAGAAATGTTCTGGGGGGGGCTGGTGCCCAGGGGACTCAGGCGATTAAGCGTCTGACTCTTGATTTCGGCTCAGGTCTTGATCTCAGGGTCGTGAAATCGAGCCCTGCGCTGCGCTCCCAACTCTGCCAGGAGTCTGCTGGAGATTTTCTCTCTCTTCCCTTAAAAAAGTGTTCTGGAGACAGATAGTGGTGATGGTTGTACAGGAATAGGAATGTACTTAATGGTACCAAGTGGCAGATCTAAAAATGGTTAAGATGGTAAATTTTACCTTACGTATCGCTTGCATGCTACACAAATATTTTTTAAAAGTGGTAGCTGAACGTATTCTCTATGGATTAATAGAGGTGGCTCCTTAGAACAGAGAGAAACGGCATGTCACATAATATGCTGTTTAGGTTTGGGGTTTTTTTGTTTGTTTACAAAAACTCCGCCAAAACCAATACTAAATAAATATGCTATGTATTCATATGTACATATGTTAAAGCATAAATGTGGTCTCGAAAAATGCACCCCCTAGAGTTAATCGTGGTCACTCCTGCGCGAGAGGCTGGAGAATAAAGCTAGGTGTCAAAGGAGGTCCTAGGTTCTAATTTGTTCTTAAAGGAAGATGGCATGGGGCGTCTGAGTGACTCAGTCGTTAAGCGTCTGCCTTCAGCTCAGGTCATGATCCCAGGGTCCTGGGATTGAGCCCCACATTGGGCTCCCTGCTCAGCAGGAAGCCTGCTTCTCCCTCTCCCACTCCCCCTGCTTGTGTTCCCTCTCTCACTGTCTTTCTCTCTCTCTGTCAAATAAATAAAATCTTTTTTTTAAAAAAAGAAGGATGGCATTGTGGGCTGAATACAACCCCCCTCCCCCCCAGTAAATCCACACCCTAATCCTCAGCACCTGTCAGCGTTGCCTTCCGTGGCTAGAGGGGCTTGGCAGGTGCGATTCAGGTAGAGATGGTGGGGTGGGCTATCCAGGTGGCCCATATAACCACAGGCACTTTTAAGAGGGCGGCAGGAGGGTCAGAGTCAGGGAGGAGACGCGAGAGCAGGAGTGGCGTTCCTGGCCATGCGCTTTGAAGGACAAAGGGAGCCCCCAGCCGAGGGGCGCAGGTGGCCTCTCGAAGCTGGGAGAGAGGCAAGGAAGCAGCTTCTCCCCTCCCAGCCTCCGGAAGGAACCTGTCCAGCCAACACCTTTCGCTTGGGGACTTCTTGACTTTGACGGCGGAGCTTCAGAACTGTAAGAGAATAAATCCGTGGGGAGTTGGTGGCGGTCTGTTGGAGGGGTGTGGGAAACGAACCCGCCTGGGTTCATATGTTGTGTAGTTAAACACTGTGGGAGGTTTATAAATAAAAGACGAGAGCCAACAGGAGGAGGGAGCATATCTGGGGCAGGTCAGGGAAGGAAGCCCCTCCCAAATGCAGAGTGGATTCGGTGGGCTTCTGGAACCAGGGGGGAGTTGAGGGGAGAGGTGCCTGAAGAGGGGGGTGTTGAGAGGCGATTAGCATGTAACAGCCGCCTGGGGAGCGAAAGGTGTTCACGAAATAAACTCGCATCTTCACACATTCTTCCGCCTGAGATTAGACCTGCAAGATTTCACAGTGCTCAGAACAGTCCCGATTTAGTGTCTGATTTAACACCTTCTGCCGAGAAGAATCTTCACTTAAAAAATGCATAGAATTAAAAGAACATAAACGACTCCCACCATTTCAGCACTAACAGAGGCAAAATGTGAACTTGGGCAGTGTCTCCTGAGGGAGCCTCACAGGCTTCTGGAATTCTCCGAGGGCCGGAGCGTGTGAAGGAGTCACATCTATTCATCTTTAGCGACATGATTTCAAAATGACAAATTCCATGGAAGTTGAATATAATTCCCCTTTAAAAGGGGGTGGTGTGGGGGGGTGGAGATAAGCCAAGTTGCTTGAATATGCATTGACAAACGTTTGGGGGACGCCTGGGTGTCTCAGATGGTTAATTGTCCGGTTCTTGGTTTCAGCTGTGTCATGATCTCAGGGTCATGAGATCGAGCTCCGTGTGGGACTCTGTGACGCGTATGGCCTTTGCTTGAGATTCTCTCTCCCTCTGTGCAGCAACCCCCCTTCCTCGCCTTCTCTCTTAAAAAAAGAAATGGGAGGAACCACAAAAAGCTGTTAACAATGGTGTTTGTGGGGCGCCTGGGTGGCTCGGTTGGTTGAGCAACTGCCTT
>CM052889.1:75341803-75352976 GCA_028534135.1 Potos flavus | reverse complement strand
GGGGGAAGAGTCCTTTCACAGCTGAGAACCTCTGCAGGTGATCAAGTTTAACATCAATGGGATCTAGTTTGGTGGATACTGGTGACATGATGACAATGGCACGTGGCCTCTGTGTTTTCCTCCTCAAAACCCATAATCACAATCTAGTCCTGAGGAAAACCTCAGACAAATCTCAATAGAGGACCACCCCCTTGTACCCCTCAGAACCATTCAGGTCATCAAAAACCAGGAAAGCCGGAGCAGTTGCCACAGCCGAAAGGAGACTGAGGAGACCTGAGGAGTAAATGTAATTCGGTGTCCTGGAGGGATTCCCAGGACAGAAAAAAGACATGAAAAACCAAGGAAATCTAGGAGTATGGACTTTATTACTAACTCAAGTATCAATATGGGTTCACAAATTGGGGCATCCGTACCATATTAATGTGAAATGTTAACAGGGGAAGCTGGGTTAGGGGGTATATGGGAAATTTCTGAGCTACTCAATTTTTCTGTAAATCTAAAACCATTCTGAAAAACAAAATCTAGGGGCACCTGGGTGGCTAAGTTGGTTAAGGGTCTGCCTTCGGCTCAGGTCATGATCCCAGGGTCCTGGGATAGAGCCCCGAATCGGGCTCCCTGCTCAGCGGGGAGCCTGCTTCTCCTCTCCCTCTGTTCCTCCCCCTTGTTCATGATCGCTCTCTCTCAAAATCTTAAAAAAAAAAAAAAAAAAAACTCTGTTAAAAAACAAACAAACTAAGTGGTTCAATTCAATTTCTAGGAAATTGTCTGACATATATACTCACAGATACACAGAGACGTGTACACACGGGTGCTCATTACATCATACTATGTGGACAACAAGGAACCTAGATGCCCAAAGTAGGCACTTTGGAATACCCTATGGCAGTCAGAGATTGTGGTCTGGCTAAAATGACTTCCCCATTGCCAAGTTGTGTGATCCCACTTCTGCTAAATGAAAAAGTTACGTATGTGCCTATTTTTCTAGACTTAGAAAAATTCTAGGGAGAGAAACACACAGCTGTTTGTGGTAGTTACCTCTGGGATAGGAGATCAGTTGGATTTGTTGTCTTTAACATTGCAGTTTACCTCTTTAATGTTTGGACAGTTTTTACAGTAACAAATACTTAAGTATTTGAATGTTTGTATGTATTCTTATGAAATATTTGCAATTGGCCCAAAGGGATAGAGAATATTAAGCCTGTCATCATCCATCTAAGAAATGAAAGATGCAAATTACTTTTATGACCGAAAACAAAACCCCAAACCCTATAAAGGTTCCTAATTTAAATATCACCTTGAAAGAGTTTCAGTTTCTCCCTAGAGAGTTTGCAAGACCGGTGCCTGGAAATCCTGTCTCTCTGGCTTTTACTTAAGTGTAAAGCAACTCGAGGGTCCTACCCACTTCCCGTGTGTTGAGTTTTTCTCAGATCTTGTCAGGGCTGCAAGTGAAATCTAGAGCTGAATTTTTTTGGTGCATGACCCTGATACTCTCGAGGCAGTCAGGCTTTCTTCCAGTGTATGTGTGCACGGGACAGGCTGTTGATAGTCTTTGTGGTTAAATGGCATCGTCAAGGAGTGAAGGCTCATTTTTCTAAAGGCCATTTTGGTGAGGAAAACAAAATTCTGGCACTTGAAAACATTTGGGGTCCTCTCCAGGGATGACCTGTGAATTGCTCTTCAGGGAAGCAAAAGTTCACTAGTCCTACAGATGGTCTTTCCTGTGAAATGGCATTGGCTGAGCAATGGAGGAGGTAAAAATAGCCTTATTACCTCCTTTTTGTTTTGTACTGTTATTTCAAATGTTTTTGGTGAGCTACAAAAAGCAAATCAAACATCTTGACTATCAGGACCCCTCTCTGTTGTAACTTTTTTTTTTTTTTTTTCGGTTTTGTTTTGAATTAAGTTCTCTACTGTCCATCAATAACTTAAAGACTTTGTTTCTATGTTCCTAGACAAACCTGACTTGTTCGCAGTTACAATCACAGCATAGGCATACGTTTGTATTTTGCTTTGTAACCTCCAAATGAATTCATACTGAATTTTCCATATTGCTTCATGGTTTTCTTATTTTAATGACTGGAAAATATACCATGAATCGGGTTTACCATGATTTAGTTAACCATCCCTTGGTCATTTAAACTATCTTTTTGTTGTTGTTTAAGATTGTATTTATTTGACAGAGAGGGGGAGAGCGCACAAGCAGGGGGAGCAGCCGGCAGAGGGAGAAGCAGGCTCCCCGTCGAGCAGGGAGCCTGACCTGGGCTCGATCCCAGGACCCTGGGATCATGACCTGAGCCGAACGCAGATGCTTAACTGACTGAGCCACCCAGGCGCCCCATTTAAGTTATTTTAATAGTGGTCACTTATCCATCCTTCCCTCCTATGACCACAGTATAAAAGTTGCATTAGTTACCTGTTGCCGTAACAAATTACCCAAACTTGGCAGTTTAACAAACATGTATTCTCCTAGTTTTGGATGTCCGGAGTACGGGAGCAGCTTCGCTGAGAGGTTCTGGCTGTCAGGGGGTCTCAGTCAAGCTGTTGGCCGGGACTGAGGTCACCTGAGGCTCGACTAGGGATGGCCCACTTCGTGTGCCCTTCTGCGTTGGCTGCCTAAACATCTGCATGTTCGGACAGCCAGCTTCCCCCAGGGCTGGTCACATGAGCAGGAGAGGGAAACCTGGAAACCTCCCCCTTGGAAGTGCATAGTCTGGATCAGGCAGACCAACCCTGGTGTGATCTAAGGAAGGGCTACTCAGACAGCGGCTGCCACAGGTGCCCTCTGATGGTCTAGCCATCTGCTTCCCACTCCTTTCTTTGCTTTCATATTCTGGGTCTTCATCTAAGAAGACCTTTGTTACCGAAACAGTCACATCCTTTATATATAGAAACATTCGATTTTCTGTGCATCGCAAACTATTTTCCTGGGTTGTAGGAATAAAGAAAGATAAGTTTGTTTTTTTTTTTAAGATTTTACTTATTTGACAGAATGAGAGATCACAAGTAGGCAGAGAGGCAGGCAGAGAGAGGGGGGAAGCAGGCTCCCTGCTGAGCAGAGATCCCGATGTGGGGCTCAATCCCAGGACTCTGAGATCACAACCTGAGCTGAAGGCAGAGGCTTTAACCCACTGAGCCACCCAGGTGCCCCAAGAAAGATAAGTTCTTATAGATAATCAGTACTGGTTTCCAGAATTTTTCAGACCTCTTGCAACTGACCTGTACTGAGTAAGAAATGAAGCGATGCTCATTCTTTTAATACAAGAAACCCTAGTTAACAGCAACAACAAAATCCAACCCAGGATGGCCATTACCCACCCACCCCCCAAAAAAACCCCACAAGTTTGGTGTGGATATGAATAAGGAATCATTTTGCATGGCCACTGGAAATGAAAAATGGTGTAATCACCAAAGACAGCCTGGCAGTTCCTCAAAAAGTTAAAAATCCTACATAATCCAGCAAGTTCACTTCTGAATATATACCCAAGAGAAGTGAAAGCAAGGACTCCAACAGCCACTCATACATACACCTGTGTTCACGGCAGCATAGTTCACAACAGCCAAAAGGTGGGAAGAGCCCAGGCCATCAAATGAATAAACAGTACAGTATGTACATATAACGGAAGATTCAGCTTTTAAAAGGAACACAATTGAGACCTGCTAGGACATGGGTGAACCTTGAAGCCCTTCAGCTGAGGGAAATAAACCAGCCACAAAAGGACCGATATTGTACGACTGAACATAGGTGAGGTAACTAGTGTCGTCGAGTTTCTAGAGCTAGGAAGAACAGTGGTTGCCAGGGGCTAGAGGAAGACGGGAAATGGGAGTTATTGCTTAAGGAGTTCAGAGTTCTCGGTTCTGGAGATGGGTGGTGGTGATAGTTGCACCACGTGAATGTACTTAAATCTACCCTCAAATATGGTTAGAATGATAATCTTACATTATGTGTATTTTATCACAAAACTTTTGGAACAATCACTTTGGAGAACGATCTAGAAATATCCAGTAAAATTGAAGATGTGAATACCTTATGACCACCCCCCCCACAACAGAAGAAAGGACTTCATAAATTGTCATAAAGGTATATAATGGGATGCCATATGGTGTGGAAAAAGTTTCAAGCTATATAATCTAACAAGGATCCATCTCCAATTTATTTATTTTATTTGACAGAGATCACAAGTAGGCAGAGAGAGAGGAGGAAGCAGGCTCCCTGCTGAGCAGAGAGCCCAATGAGGGGCTCGATCCCAGGACCCTGAGATCATGACCTGAGCTGAAGGCAGAGGCCCAACCCACTGAGCCACCCAGGTGCCCCTATTTATTTATTTTAAAGATTTTATTTGATAGAGACAGCAAGAGAGGGAATACAAGCAGGGGGAGAGGGAGAAGCAGGCTTCCCACCGAGCAGGGAGCCCGACGTGGGGTTCAATTCCAGGACCCTGGGATCATGACCCGAGCCAAAGGCAGTCGTTTAACCAACTGAACCACCCAGGCGCCCCAATCCATCTCCAAGTTAATGCTGACTTTAAAATAGCGAGTAGCAGAAAGGTACCTGTATATACGTAAAATTTTTAAGTTCATGGATCTATACATATAAGGTAAAATAATAGGCTAGTACTTATCCTCTGGAGAAGCGAATAAAGAAATAGGATCGAGGAGAAAGGATACATAGGGGTTTCAATTGTGTCTGCGATGTCTATTCCTTAAGCTGGTCATTATGAATGTTCGTTTTATTTTCGTTCTCTCTTACTCTCTCCCCCTTTCTCTCTTTGTGTGTGCCCGAAATAGTTTATCAAACTTCACATGGGAGCAAAAAATAAGAGGGGGGAAGAAAAAAACCGAAAGAGCCAGACCTCAAATCAAAATAACCAACCTCTTTTCACCCTCCACCTTTATAACACACAAAAATATCAACCTTGAAAAATAACCTTAAAAATACTGCTGTGTATCTTTAGATCTTCTCTCACCAAAGCAGGGGCTGCGTCTGGGGCGATTTTTTTTTTTTTTTTTTTCTCGTTGACTGGTGCTGAGTTCATGTTGGGCACTTCTATATGAGTAGATGATGGTGATGTCAGGCTGTGCATCCCAAGAGGAGTGTGACCGCTTCACCTGCTGCCTTGGGGATAATCCCTGTCCTGCCCACACAGAGCTGCATAGAATATGCTATGGGTACCTGTCACCTCTCCCAGCTCTTCCAACCGAAAATCTGTAGGATTCTACTAACCTGTGCTGAAGAGAAAGCATTCTAATCTCAAGGCTAGCCGATTCTCAGGTTCAACTATGTGAAGGTTACTTTAAGTCTGCTTTCCAAAGGATTCCTGATGTTGTGCAACAGGAGATTCATTTCTTAGGCGGTAACAATGCTCCCATTGAGAGAGCAGCGCTGGCACACGCATTCATCGCTCTCGGTTTGCCAGAACAAAATCGTAGTTAACCCACAGATATCACAGGCAGACGTAGGTGTGTAGAGAAACCCAAAGATCAGTCAGCCAAAAGGAGGAAGATGGGCAAGTCTACCCACACGTTAAATGGACAGGTTTGACACTGATGTAAGGATTTTCTGACGTTCCTTTTGTCCTTTCAGCCACTTTTTAGAGTGGCGAAGTTTTAGAGCAGCAGGAAACAAGACGTTTGTATGGTTTACCCTGTTTGGCAAAGGAAACCGTCTTTGACTCTGTCTATGGCAGAAAACCGGTTTGAGAAGAGTTATAAAAGAACCAGGGAAGGGGCGCCTGGGTGGCTCAGTCGGTTAAGGGTTTGACTCTTGATTTCGGCTCCGGTCATGATCTCAGGGTCGTGAGACCAAGCCCCATGTCAGGTTCCATGCCGGGCAAGGAGCCTGCTTAAGATTCACTCTCCCTCTCCCTTTGCCCCCGCCTTTCCCCCCACAGGTGCTTCTCTCTCTAAAATCTTAAAAAAACCAAGCAGGGCTGAGATGTGAATGTTTCAGCTGAGCATTTTAGTGGTCACTGTATACAGAAGTGACATTCAGAAGTGGGCGTGTTCTCAGTGTATTTTTTTTTTTTTTTTTTTAAGATTTTATTTGTTTGACAGACACAGCGAGAGAGGCAACACAAGCAGGGGGGGTGGGAGAGGGAGAAGCAGGCTTCCTGCCGAGCAGGGAGCCTAATGCGGGGCTCTATGCCGGACTCGATCCCAGGACCCCGGGATCACAACCCAAGCCAAAGGCAGATGCTTAACTGAGTCACCCAGGTGCCCCTCAGTGTATGTTCTTGACGGAGTCCCTTCATCCCTCTATATTCTGGAAGGCTCTGACCCTTAACCTTATTCTCTCCTTTTGTGAGGATTGTGAGAAATTTCTGGATAATATCTTAAGCCTCATGGGTGAGAATTTCCTGGAAATACAGCAATTATTGCCAACTTGACAGGTCTACTCTTTCCCTGGAGAGAAAAGAAAAACACTGAGCTAGTACCCTGAGCCTAACTTTTGACATTCCTTTCCTCTCTACTGTGGACTTCCCTCCTCGAGGCCACGTTTTAGGACCAAGTATAACAAGTTCAAAAGATGGGGCGCCTGGGTGGCTCAGTGGGTGAAAGCCTCTGCCTTCGACTCAGGTCATCGGGCTCTCTGCTCAGCGGGGAGCCTGCTTCCCCCCCCCCCCCCGCCTGCCTCTGCCTACTTGTGATCTCTCTCTCACTCTCCGTCAAATAAATAAAATCTTGAAAAAAAAGTTCAAAAGAAGAAAACTATTGAGTGCTTCTCTTGAACTCAATAAAACCTTTTGCTTACAGATAATATGAAATACTTCTAACTTTTCTACAAAGTATGAGCCCTTTGTCACTAGGGGCTGGAAGGAGAGTGAGAATAGGGTCCGTGGAGCCCAGCCTAATGTATGGGTGGACAACTCGGACCTTATGCTCTACAGATGTTAGAGCAGAAGCATCATCTTCATACACAAAGCTCATCAGTCGGCCAGTAAGCATTTACTGAATGCCTCAACTGTGTTCAGTACTGAGTTATGCATGAGGTCAATGTGGTATGATGCTAGCCTCGTGAATGCTAGACTGGGAGCCAGGAGGCCTGCCAATCACTGAATTTTGGGAAAACCCAAAACTTTTCTCCTCCCAACGCCTCAGTTTATGTGTAAAATTAGGAGGCTGTAGTGCTTAACTTCAGCCCTTAGGTTTCTTCCAACTAGAATGGTCACAGAGTCCAAAGGAGGATAATGAGTTCACAGGCTCCTGGATCTCGAGAGACTTCTAGATGGCTGGGGCGACTGAACAACTGTACCCCAAATTGTGTTGTTTCTGAAAGAGCACAGCTTGGCCCATCTGGATGCCTAGGTGTCTTCCTCGGAGTTGGTGCAAGGGGTCTCTGCTCATGATGCTCTGGCCCTACTGCTTTTCTGAGGACTCCTTCCTTGAGTGTACTAAGCTAGTCCTGACAGGGCCTTTGCACATGCTTCTCTTGCTGCATTGGACTTCCTACAGGAATGGTGGCTGGTTCCTCCTTTCTCATTTAGATCTCCTTAGCTCTCCCCTTCTGATTGTGCCATATTTTACTATCTGTAAGGTTCTTCTCTATTTTCTTATTTCAGCATCCATGTCCTGCTTTGCACTCTCCCAATTTGTAGCCTTGTACTTGTTTCTTGTTTGCTTCCCTTGTCAGTCTGCTGGCTCCACTGGGCAGGGGTCTTCCTTGTTTTGTTCAGAACTGTATGCCCAAAGCTTAATCCACATGGAAGGTCTCCATATTTGCTCAAGGAATGACTTGGAAGCTCCACAGTTCTGAGAAACCGAAGGCATCTAAAGTCGCTTCTCCATCTAAAGTTGGGATTCCCCGGGCCAGGCTGGGCTTAGGCTGCAGTAACTTCTTTCCTACTGCCTGCTTTCTTTGGATCTAGACATTTCTTTTCCTTGAGGAAAAAGGCATCTGTGTTATCACTACGCCTTCTCCTGTGCCGCAGTGACATCATTACTGCTTCTCGCTGCGTCACAAATCCATCCACGGCTCCTTTCTCTCCCTCTAGAAACCACCCCCCACCCCCCCAAACCTTCCCGGGGTCAGCCCCGGTTTGCGTCTCGCCCCGGGCCCCGCCTGCTACCCTGCTACGTCACGTCCGCCCGCCCGCGCGGTGATGACGTCATGCTCCAGAGCTGGCGTCACGTGCCCCCCCCGCCGGGGGCGGGCCTTGAGGGCGGCGCTTCCGGTCGGCGGAGCCTGGCGGCCGGAGCGGCGGCAGCGGCTGAGACCCGGGGATGGCGGCCGCTGGGAGCGAAGCCCGGTTCGCCGGGCTGTCGCTGGTGCAGCTCAACGAGCTGCTGGAGGACGAGGGGCAGCTGACGGAGATGGTGCAGAAGATGGAGGAGGTGAACTGGGCGGGGGCGCGCGGCGGCGGCGCCTCAAGGAGGGGCGTGCGGGGTCGGGGGCCCGCGGCGGGGGCGATCGCTGTGCCTCAAGTTGGGTTGAGGGGACTGCGACGAGGAATTCGAGGGCTGGAGACGGGGTGGGGGTGAGGGGACGGAGCTGGGGCCGAGCGGGGGAAAGCGCCCTGAGACGGGGCTCGAGGGCTGATCGGGTTCGGGGGGAGGCTTTGGGGCACCGAGGCTGGGAATGAAGCCGGGATTAGAGAGCCTGGAACGGGCATTTGGGCACTGGGGGGGCTGTGGCTGAGTCTGGTGGGACGAGGAGGGAATTAGGGGGATGAGACTGTTGGAGAAGGTAGAGGGGACTGTCGTGGAGGACTAGGGGTGACTGAGACCGGACAGAGGGGGCCTAGGGCTAGGTCTGGGCAGAAGTTTGGGGGCTTGATGAGAGGGTTGAGAGGTACAGGCGGACTGAGGCAGTAATTGGGGTTTGCGGAATAGGTTTTCAGGCGTGAGCGGACTAGCTGGATTGCTATTTCCAGGATGGGTTGTGGGGGCTGAGGCTCTGTAGCCAAGTCTGGACCGCAGTTCTGAGACGGACTTTAGGATTGGGCAGGGTCTCTGAGGTTGTGGGAGGCACGAGGCCACGGACTTAGCCAGGTTAAGATTTGAGGGGTCCGTGTATCTAAGAGTTCCTGAGGGTTGGAGGGGCTCTATGGGGTCTGCCTTCATTTGGAAGTGGCCCTAGAGGAGCCATCCTAGGTGGTTCTCTGTGGTCTGGTGGGTGGGAGCAGGAATCCCTTTCTCCAAAAAGTGGCCCCCTTCTGTGAAAGAAGGGAATATGGGAATCTAGTATGGTGGCTTTGCCCCAGTGTCCCACCCTGCTGGGGCCAGTGAGAGTTCCTGGAGCTGCTTTTTGGGAGAAGATAAACCAGGGGTTGGGGGGCTGACAGCCAATCCCCATCTTTTTGGTAGTTGAGGTCCTTCCCAGCCTCTGAAAGGCATATGACACCCTGTTTCTGGTTATCTCACTGCATCTCTTGTGGCCGTGGTTTGCTCTCCAGGGTAACTGGCTGCACGCTTGGATTTGCACTGTGTATGTCTCTTCTTTTCCCAGCCTTTTGGACTCTTTCTCTGAATGTCCCATCCTACGGGTCTGGGTCTCCTCCAGGCAGGTGGACACACACAGGCTGATCCCAGCTCTCCCCAGCCCATTTACCACTCCTACTTCTTTGTCTCCGAAGTCTGAGCCTTCCCACGCCTACAGGGCTGAGCTTCTCACCCAGAAGCCTGAGTGGGGGCTTTTGGCTTTCTTTCCGAAGAGGGATTGTTCAGCACTGAGCCAGCTTCCTTAAAAGGGGGCTTGTATGGAGGTTGCGCATTCAAAATCACTGGAAAACCCTCAACAGATTATTGTCCTGAGCTACAGAGAGGCCACTGTAGTAAGATGGTATCAATCTCTCCATTAATACACCCCTTGTATTCACGGGCTTTGTAACTTGGCACATAGAACATTGCTCCGAGATGCAATTTCCCTCATTTATGGTCTCCATGTGGCACTTTCCATTTTAGAGAATAATAAGTGACAAAATCCATCTTTCTTGACTGAAAGAGTTTCACGTCTCTAAAGAAGTAAAATCTTTGCCTAGTTTCTCTGCTTTTCAGTTGCTGGGAGACCTTTTGTTTTATGTCAGCAGGCATCTTTCTAGTTTAATAATAAAATGACAGGTATATTTTTCTAATGTGTAATACCACCTACAAGTTATTTTGCTGTGTGGCTATTCTGTTTCAGTAAGAACAGAATGCTGTATTTCTATTGGTGTAGTTAGATTGATTATATTCTACCTTAATAGAAATAAACTGCCTTTTAGTGGAGGGAAGATTGTGGAGAGAGTCGAGTAATTCTCCAGACTCCGAGGCTGTTAGGGACAGCATCACTTGTTTCCTCTACCCAAGAAACTGGAGCTTACTACGTAAAGGGAAAGGCAAATTAATGTAGCAGAACATTTTTTTTTTTTTTTTTTAAGTAAAGGTGACCATCCTACCAGAGTATCCTATACAAATACTGCGAACTCACCAACTGCACTTGATTAGACCACATAATCACATAATTCAAGTTAACTTACTCACCAGCAGTTTGTTCTTGAGGGTGTAGAACAAGGAAACTGATCTAGAAGACCAAACGTTAGCCAGGGAGCTCGCCTAGCTACAGTCACACTTAGCAAATCCTGTTCCTGTGGTCACATGTGGCATGTTTCTGTAGGAACCGGTATAACATGAATAACTAAAATTTTGGCCATGGTACTTTGACTCAGATGTTAATGTTATTATGCATTGGTTTATTGGCTTTTTTCGGGGTGGTTGTGAGACACAGAAGAAAATATTCTGTGAACTGTCCCCTCCTGACCAAAGGGAACTTACAGACTTTGGAATTAAATATTCTAGGCTGGACGTGGCCACTTCCCAGCTGTGTGATTTCGGGCAAGTTAATCCACCTCTCTGAGCATCTGTTGGGAGAAGGCTAATAGAGTTGATGTGGGGATTATGTGAGATAGTGCATGTTAACGCAGCTTGTAGTTAGTGCTCAATAAAGAGTAATCGCAATCACTAATAATCAGCTCATTCATTGTTTTTTTGGAAGGTACTGACAGCCATTAATAGCAGATCATCTTGACAAGTTAATAGGGTCTTAGTTCAAGAATGTTAAGTAAATTTTTATCTGCCATTAGCTTAAGAAACATCTTACCTTTCTATCGTCAAAACGATTATGTATCTCAGTAGTTCTAGGATGAGACTGTGAATGGAACAGGCCTTTTTCCAGCGTAGAATCTCTTAATCCGAACCAAAG
>CM052889.1:75303138-75331489 GCA_028534135.1 Potos flavus | reverse complement strand
TGAATGAATGAATGAACGAACGAACGAATGAACCCACCCACCACTGTGTTGGAGCATCTTGTTGTGGCTGTTACGAGCTATACTCGAGGTCCTGAAATTTGTGAGTGCTCTTGTTCGCCCATTCCGACCTGCTTTCCCGGCGTGGGGGCGGGGGACCGAATTTCCGCTGCAGAGGCCGGCGTTGTGGGAAGCTGGCTCCCATCTGATGTGTCCCCGCATGTGTTCCGTGCCGCCGGTTTCTCTGCAGTGATGGGCAGTCTTGCTTCAGAGCAGTCGCTGTCATCGTCCTGAGAGTCTCCAACGTTTCGCTTCCAAACCACGTACAGTGTGGGAGTGTCTGGTTTGGGAAAGCTCCACCGCAGAGCTCAGACCTCTGACCCAGCGCCGGCTGGCAGGGCGCGGGCAGCTTCCGTCCCTGTGCCTCTCGTCGGTGACCATTGTGCTTGTCACCTGAGGGCAGTTTATGTCTGTTTTCTTCCACACCAACTTTAGTTTTGACTGCACTTCCCCAGCCCGACTCAGGCGGGATGGCACGCACGTGAGGTAGCGTGTAGCATGTGCGGGCTGCGGGACCTTCCTGAGTTAACGTGAGCATCGCGAGACAGAAAGGGGTCTTCACGTTTCCGCCCGGACGAGCATGTCTAAGATACCTCGTTTTCTTTTTCTTGCTTTTATTTTTAAGATTTTATTTATTTATTTGACAGAGAGAGACACAGTGAGAAAGGGAACACAAGCAGGGGGAGTGGCAGAGGGAGAAGCAGGCTTCCTCCTGAGCAGGGAGCCTGATGCGGGACTCGATCCCATGACCCCGGGATCATGACCTGAGCCGAAGGCAGACGCTTAATGACTGAGCCACCCAGGCACCCCGTTTTCTTTTTCTTTTTTGTGTGTGTGGGTGTGTGGTCGATGGACCTTTATTTTTATTTATTATTGAAGCATAGTTGACCTGTAACGTCATTAGTTTCTGGCGGACCACGGAGTGCTTGGACACGTGTGTAGATTACTCAGCAGCCACCACGATAAGTGTGGTCCCCATCTGTCCCCTTCCCACGTTGTTACGGTTTCACTATGTTCCCTCTGTTGTACTTTCCATCTCCACGACAAATTTGTAACTGGAAGTTTGTAACTCCTAATCCCCTTCACCTATGTCACCTTTTTTTGGAAACAGCTTATTTTTCTAGAGCCTCTGCTCTTTTGGTTCTAATACTAACAGGTTGTATTAAAAAATAATTTTCTTTCTGTAAACTCATACATGCTTGTGACTCAAGCACCATGTGCAAGGAGAAATAGGAAAGTTTAAAAAAAAAAATCGAGCGGTTGTTGCTGTTGACTTGGAGTGAACCTCGTTCCAGACCGCCCATGGAGGGAGGGGGGCAGAAAGAACGAGAGAACTGGGGTGCTGCTCCACAGGCCGCAGTCCTGCGTCTCGTTATTCTCGGCTTGGGAGCAGAAAAGGAAACTGAAGTGGAGTACGTGTTTAAAATGGTTTCCTTACCCCAGCGAGGCTGCCTCCTGAAAGGATTTCTCTATGGTTAAAAAAAAAAAAAAAAAAAAAAATCCGTGAGAACCACCGAGAGGTCGGCAGTGCGGTTTTCAATGTCCCGTGTCTGGTGGCCCTGTGACGGGGCTCCTAACCCATGGTGGACCCTGCAGGCGTTCTCAGGGTCCCGGCCAGGATCCACTCAGACGCCGAGGCTGGGCTCGGTCTTACGGGAGGTGCGGAGCTGGGCCTGGTGTCGCCCACGGTGGCTGCCGCTTGGACCTTGCTGAGTGTGCTTGCGCCCTCCCCGCGGAGAGGGCCCCGAGGCCGCTGCCAGCCAGCTCGCCTTTGCCTTGCAAATGATGGAACAAGACTGGCTGTTTCCTCCCCATTTCTAATTGGAGTGATGGAAAGGAGTGTTACGGAGGAAAGAGTCTTTTTCTGCATCTAATGCAGCATCCCAGGTGTGTTCCGAGGCCCCCGGAGTGTCAGACTGGTTAGCAGAGACTCCTTAAGCTCTCCTGGCCTTGTCACCTGGAGAGTACCTTGAGTGTGCTCTGGGTGGCCACTTAAGAACTTACCAGTATTTACTCACGTAAAAACATCCGAATACCCAAAGGATATCAAAAAAAATGACGGTTTTCGATGGCTGTCACTTGTAGTTTTATTTGGCCCTTGCTGGCTGGCGGCTCAAACCAGCCTTTATGTGTCCTGTGCAGACAGACCGCCCTTTGATCATAGCCTGTGCTGCTTTGTGCTGCTCTCTTCTAGGATTTTCTAACCCACGGGGGATGTGATTTTGACCTGTTTCAGACCCTGCGAGAATAAGATTTCTTTGTAGATGTGTTTCACACGGAGACCAGAGCAGTGGCGCTTAGCTGGACCCATGCCTGGGGCTCCTGGAGGATTTGGCTGATGCGGGGTTGGTCCGAGCAAGCCAGCACCCCTTCCCCTCCGGTGGTTCTAAGATCCCGCCCCCGTGGAGAAGCACTACGGAAGAGCGGTCCTTTAACGGCATGCTAGAATTAGGCGCTTTGGGATGCCAGTGCCTTTCCATGGTCCCTACAGAGATCTATGCTCACAGCCATGCCTCTGCCGAAGATGGAAATCCTACTTCCAGAATGAGCCTTAGATCCAGTGTGAGAACCCCACCCCTCGCCCCAGCCTCGGTTTCAAAGGACTTTATCTATTTGTTTTTGTTTGTTTTGTTTTTGTTTTTTAAAGATTTTATTTATTCATTTGACAGAACGAGAGATCACAAGCAGGCAGAGAGGCAGGCAGAGGGAGAGGGGGAAGCAGGCTCCCTGCCGAGCAGAGAGCCCGATGCGGGACTCGATCCCAGGACCCTGAGATCATGACCTGAGCCGAAGGCAGAGGCTTTAACCCACTGAGCCACCCAGGCGCCCCTAAAAGGACTTTATCAAGGGAGCCTGTCTGCATCAAGGATTTGGGGCATTTGGTGCTTTGTCCTACACAGCTTTGTCCCCCCTTTCCGCATTCTGTAATCCATCTTATTTACTGGACCTGGCCTCGAGTGACTAGCTTTTGGGGGGGGGGGGGGAGGATCTCTGATTCAGGCAGCAGATCCTTACTGAGTGATCCCTGCTAGGTACTTGGCACACCGAGACCCTGCCTATGTTAGTATTCCGGTGAGGGAGACCGCGAGCGGGGAGACAAATATCGTTTGCTGATTGCAGCCAGTGGCAGCGAAGACATGGGTGTGGGGCCCCACCATGAGAAGGAGCCCGTGGGAAGAGCAGACCTGAGCTCTAGAGGCGGTGGAGGGAAGGGCTGGTGGGCAGGTGGGGACCAGGTCCCCCGGCGCCCCAGCAGTGAGGGCGTGCTAAGGTCCGCTCCGTTTATTACGGGCTAGGGTCTGCTAAGGTCTGTTCCATGTATGACGACTGGGTTCACGTGACCGTAGGAGCGCTCCTCTTCCTCTCCATGCTCTGCGCCTAGCTCGGCCTGGCAAATAGTAGTTGCCCGGTAAACGTTTATTGAACAAAGACTTCAGATTGAGTCAGAATGCCAGAGTGCAGGCAGCTGGGGGCCTGACTGTGGCCTTGAAAACTTGCCCCTTCTCAGCTGTCAGATGAGACTGGCGTGCTGGGGGTGGGCTGTAGAGAAACTCAGCAGTTTCTTGATTTATAATTTAAATTTTGAGGTAGTTGTAGATTCACAAGCGGTTGTAAGAAACTAAAGCGATCCTGTGTGTCACCTTCCCCTGCCCGCCGTGGGAACCCCATGTGGAATTCTGCCCCACCCTCATGGCCGTGGCACTGACCTGGTCAGGATCGAGGAGAGTGGATCCTGTCCCCGTGAGCCTCCTTCCTGAGGCCCTTCCCCAGCCACTCACCTGTCTCCATTTCTGTGACATCCCTTCGGAAGCATCCGTTCGGATGCTTGAGCGTGTGACCTTTGGGCTGGCTTTCTGCGCTCAGTGTAATTCCCTGGGGTCTCAGCCGAGTTGCCACGTGTGTCAGGCTTCATTCTTTAAGACCGAGCGGTGTTCCGCGGTGTGGACGGGGCGCGCTTGGGTCGGCTGTCCCCCGGCGGACGACAGCTGTGTGGCTTCGGGGCTTTGGCTGTCACAGGTAAAGCTGTGTCGAACGTTTGTGAACAGGGATGTGTGTGAACAGAAGTTTTCATTTCCCCTGGGGTGAATGCCCAGGAGAACAGTTTCTGCGTTGCATGGTAGTTGCAGGTTTAGTTTTAAAAGAAGTTGCTGAGCTGTGGTCCCGAGTGGACTATACAAAGGGTTATGTTTGTTTGTTTGTTCTTTCAGATGGCTTAACAATAGAAGGAAAGCCTCTTGTGCGGGAGCTTGGGGTACAACGCACAGGGTGGGGGAGCTGCTTTGGTGGGGGGAGGGGATGAGGGGGCCTTCCGGAACTCCGCACTGCCGGGAGCCCCGGTCACGCGAGGGCCCCAGATTCTCCGTGCTGGTTGAAAGCAGCAAGAGGGGAGAGTATTTCTGCTGCACTAATGTTGTAGTGTTGAGCTAGAGGCTCAATTTTCTATCTTAATTTAAATCCTTAATTTAAATTCCATTTTAAGGCAAGCCTAATCTCTAGGGCCCTGGGCCCAGCTCCTGGGTGTGGAAGGTACCATGTGTCTGCTGTAGGGAGCCCCCCGCCGGGGGGCCAGAGCGCGCGTGCAGTGGGTGCGGACCGCGCTGGGAGCGGGGCTGGCACCCTCGGGCTTGGCCGCAGCGGAGGCAGCGCAGTGGGAAATCTGCACCCAGACTCTCAAGAGGAAGGAAGTCGTGGCGAAAATAGCCTGGGTGGGGTGGCAGCAAATATCAAGGGGAAAGCGAGACAACTGGCGTTGGGTTGCAGGGAAGCTACGAGCACAACGGGGCAGCACGGCGCGCGGTGGAAACCTCAGGTCCGCACGGCGAGGTTGCTGCGGGCAGGCTGGTGGCGGAGGCCTGTCGCCAGCCAGTACGGATGGCGTCCCGTGTGTTTGGGGTTTTCTTTAAACGTAGCTGTGCTGAGTTTTATTAGGAATTCTTCACCTCGTCTTCGGACCCTTCCATTTCCCCCTCACCCTGTGGTCCTGGCATCTTCCCAAGTAACGCCTGGCGGGCAAATCAGCCCCCGGGCCCCAGCTTTGGGTCTGGAGCTGGGAGGACTCCCGCCTTCCCCTCAGCCGAGGAGGAGCAGGAGGTGGGCGTGGGAGAGAGAGCAGGGTCACTGGAAACGGAACTCGTTCCCAGGGGTGTCAGGCTTTTGTGTTTGATCTCTAAGCCTGATGGTTGAGCCTGAATTGACATCATGCCAAGTGGTTCTCTGCTGTTAAAAGTGATTCTTTAACTTCCTGCGGAGCCGCAGAAACTGGTTTCGAACAAATCTAGCCCTAAATCTTTACAGCTGTTGATTCCTGCAAGCACAGTGGAGGAGGAAGGCATCCCAGCCACAGCGCAGCTAGCGAAGCAAAGAGCCTGGACAAGTCACAAGACAAAGCCCGTCTGCAAATTGTTGGAGAGGAAGTGGCTTTGCTCTTTAAGAACAGGGAGCTGGAAAAAAAAAAAAGGGAGCTGTGTCCAAACTAGAAACCCGGAGGGGCTGGAGTCTGGGCCGGGAGGGAGCGGCCCGCGTGCGGTCTCAGCCGGACGAGCCCGAGGGAAGCAGATGCGGCGGCTGGTGGGGGGGGGGGGTGTCGGGAACCCCGGGGGACCGGTCTGCGAACTAACACTCGTCGGTTCTCATCATCCCGTGTTCCGTGCAGACGCAGAATGTTCAGCTCAACAAAGAAATGACGCTCGCCAGCAACCGGAGCCTGGCCGAAGGAAACCTTCTGTACCAGCCCCAGCTGGACGCCCTGAAAGCACGTTTGACCCAGAAATACCAGGAACTCCAGGTTCTCTTCGAAGCCTATCAGATAAAGAAGACCAAATTAGGTAACTTCCAGGGTGGTCCTTGCAAGAATAAAGAGTTGAGGGAAGGGCACATTTTCAAGCTGTTGGGTTACCAGGAGAGCAGTATTATTAGGGAAAAATTTCAGATTGAGATACTGGTTAATGCCGCAAAGAAAAAGTTTATATATGGAATCATTCTACCTGTTCAGAAAAGAGACTTAGCCACTTTTAGGACAAAATTTCACCTCCAAACAGCCTAGAAAAGTAATTTTCTGAATCATGATATTTAACAAATGTCTCCTCCGGTGAGTTAGGCCCTCAGAGTTAGTGTTCAGAAGTATTCCTCGTGGGGACATTTCATCTTAACATCACACTTAGATTTACGGTCATTACGAAGAGCTGTAGGAGCGGAGTTTGGGGTTCTGCGTGCTCTGCTGGCTTTCCGGGGGGCTGCGGTGAGGGAGAGGGTAAGAGCCTGCCCTTCAGTGAGGCGGACTGGAGGTGTGATACTGGGACTCCCTCAGCGTCACCGTCACCGCAGTGAAAGCCCGGGAAGGCAGGCCCAGCCAGAGGAGTTCTTCCCTGGCTGCGGATGGACATTGTGACGTAAATTGGTAAAAATCACCCAGGAAAAGTTGTTTGGCAAAACCTACCTGAAGGAAACCTGTGCTCACTCTGATTGAGCCAGGTCCCCCCCACCCCACCCTGGGCGTCCCCCCCCAGAGCTGGGCAGGCCCAGGGATGCTCGTGGTAGCTTCATCGGTAATGGCCGAGTTTGGAAACCATCTAGATGTCCGTGTACAGAAGGCTGGGTCCGTGAGTTCTGGTCCCTACACAGTGGACATTGAAGGAAACGAGGGGCTCTCAGGTCCACGGTGTGGGGAGGGAGGAGCCAGCACAGAGCTCGCCCTGGGCGATGTGCTCCCGTGAACTGCCCACCCAGGCGGGACTTGGGCATCGGGGCTGCCTCGGGCGCGGGCCTGGGGGGCCTCTGTGAGTGTTCTGTATCCTGATCCGGGTGGTGGTGGTTGGGGTTTATACACTTGTAAAAATGGAGGTCCTGGGCTTAAATTATGCCTACTCGATGTCAGTTACCACTCAGAAAGAAATACAGAGGAGATCTGTGCGGGGTGGTTCGTGTTCCCTCACGTGTTGGGTGACAGCCGTCTCTAGGGCCAATGATGGTGACACAGGGTGTGGGACGCATGGAGCGGCCGCGAATCTGTCCTGTTTTGTCCTGTGTGCGCCTTCCTCCTGGATTTTAAGGCCTTGACTTTCAGCTTCCAGTTAAAGTGCTCCCTTCTTTGAGAGGAGGGTGGCAGGGAGTCTGGGGGAGTTCTGGCACGTTCTGAGGGGCTGCGGCCCGGGCGCCCCCTTCTCTCATCACACCTCTCGCTTCTTGCAGACAAGCAGTCTAGCAGCGCTTCCTTGGAGACCCTGCTGGCGCTCCTGCAGGCAGAAGGGGCCAAGATTGAGGAAGACACCGAGGTAAAGCCAGCCAGCGTGGGGGTGGTGCCCCAGGTTCCCGGGGTCTGGGCCACTTTGGGAGCCGGTGGGCGGCCCGTTCGTCCGCGACCAGGAGGCTGTAGTGGGTCTGGTGCTTCAGCGACCGGTGTGCACCGTACTGCGAGTCCGCGCCGGTCCCGGGGCTGCCGGTGGCCGAAGGACCCATCTCCGAACCAGTGGGCTGCCCTGCCTGTGCGGCCGTGGGGCACTCCAGGCTTGAGCCTCACTAAGCGATACGGCCCCGAGTCAGGGTCAAAAGTTGCACGATCGTAGCAAGCTGAGGTGGGTGGTCGAGTTCACCCCTGGGCTTGGGTGGGGGCCCTGGGGGGCAGGAGCCTGCCTCTGGCCTACTGAGCCTGTAGGGGGCATGTCTGTCAGGGTGCAGCCGGTGGGAGGAAGGAAACGGCTCCGGCTGGCGCGGCGAGAGGGTGGGAAGTGGGCGGTTTCCGCTGGGCCGCGAGGCCCGGCAGCTCAGGGCCGCCGAGAGCCTCGCTTCCCCTAAGGCTGGCTCCCCTCAGGCCTGCTGCCTTGTGCAGCTAATGGGGTGCGGCGGGCCGTCAGGACCCGCTGCCTCTTTCCGCTTCTCTCTGCTGGGGACTGGGGGGCCCTCCTCGGAGCTCAGCTGGGATCTGTGCTGGGGAGCGTGTGGCGGGTGGGATAAGCGGGGGACGGAAGGAAGCTGGGTGGTGAAGGGAGCTTCCTTCCCCGAGGGCTGACCTGTCCCTGTAATCAGCTTTGTCCTGCTGCTTTCAGAACATGGCAGAGAAGTTTCTTGACGGAGAGCTTCCTCTGGACTCCTTCATCGATGTGTATCAGAGCCAGCGGAAGCTGGCCCACACGCGAAGAGTGAAAATCGAGAAGCTGCAGGAGCTGGTGCTGAAGGGGCAGAGACTTCCCCAGGCCTCCGCGCCGGCCCCGCTGCTGCCCAGGGTGCCCGAGCCGGCGCCCGCTGTCCCCCTGCCCTACCCTACCTCGGACGCCAGCGGGCCCCCCTCCATGCTACCTCGGCGCATCCCCCCGCCGCCACCTCCGGTGCCTGCAGGACGCTTGGCCACGCCGTTTACCGCCGCCATGGGCTCAGGACAGGCCCTCCCGTACCCAGGGTCACAGTGCCCGCCCCTGCCCCCCCGCGTGGGCCTGCCCCCCCAGCAAGGATTCTCTGCACAGTTCGTGTCTCCGTACCCCCCCGCGCTCCCCCAGAGACCCCCGCCGCGGCTGCCGCCCCACCAGCCCGGCTTCATCCTCCAGTGAGCCTCCCCCGTCCTTCCTGGGGGGGTGCACCTGCCGCCGGGCCTCTGCACACACAAGCTGTGAGGACTAGGGCGCCAGGGCCCTGGGCCAGCGCATCCATTTGATTTTAGAACTAGTAGGTCAGCGGGAAGTAGCCATAGGAGCCTGGTTTTATACCCAGGGGTTGTGTGTGCGAGGCCTCAGCCGCGGTCGTGTTGGTTTGTTTTCGGTATGATTTCTAAGTCTTGTGATGTTGATGGACTTCTCAGTCTGGGGGGAAAAGCGTCCCTCCCTTCCCACTTAGAATTGTGGTCCTCCCGTTGCGGATTTATTTAATGAGCACGTTCCATCATTTCTGCTTTGTTTGCAAAAGACCAGGCCGTGCGGGCTCGCCCACCGCGCGCCACAGTCCCTGGTCAGGGTGGGTCAGGTGCTGGGCCGGCCTGGAAGGTGCTTACTGAACCCGGGGGCAGGGGTGGCCAGCCACCCCTCCCCCAAACCCGGATGCTTCAAAGCCCCGTGCGGCGTTCGCACTGGGCCCACGGCCAGGCCAAGTGGCATCCAGGCCAGAGGAGATGGGTCTGAGCTGGACCTTGCACAGCGATGAGCCCCGCTCCTCCTCCCTCTGCCGCCACGGGCCACCCCTGACGGTTTCTATAAAGAACTGCTCCCCCAGTATTTTTACTATGTGTGTCTGTAATTTTCCTATTTTATATTGGCAAAGAAAACTTTTTGGACACAAGACCATTCAGGGAAGCTTTATAAAAATGCACATATTGTTTTGAGCAGATTGAAGTACAGAAGTGAATGCCATTTCCTTTTTTACAAAGTGTATGGTCAAACCTGTGGGTGCCTGTGCTGTGCCTTAGTTTCCCCCTGGTGCCAGTGAGGGGCCGGCCCCGGCTCCCCTGCAGGCCCCCAGGCTGGGCAGGCGAAGGGGTCGCTCCCATGAGCGGCTTTCTGTTCCCAGAGAGGCTTGGTCGTGGTCTTGCCGGTGGAAGCAGCCTGACCCACGGTGGACCGGGATCCTCGCAGCCAATCTCTTCCTCTGCGGGGGCCTCCGGGCAGGAGGGGGACAGCGGGACCCCAGCAGCATCTCTGCTGCACCCGGATCACCGGATGGTGCCAACAAACTCAGACGCTCTGCCACACCCCCGGCTCTTCCTGGCCCTTCAGGGTCTCAGCAGCCCAGGTACCAGAACGGAGGCAGCGCCACGGGGGGTCTGTTCCAGCAGGCCCGGGGCGAGGCCACCTCGCTTTGTCTTCAGTTCCGCGGGGCGGGAACGCCCCCGGACCATCACCGTAACGTCCTAGGGGCTGGTTTCCTGCCAAGTGAGCTCGGTGTGGATGTGGGGCCGGGGCCGGGAAGCTGGAGGGCCCTTCGTAATAAAGAGAATGAACAACGGTCCTGCCACTTCTTTACTTGGGGATGTTCATGGTGTGTTTGGTTCTAGATGCTCCGTGATCAGTTCCAAGAGGGACGCGGACTTGTGTCTGTCGCAGGTGAGAAGCCACCCCAGATGGCTCGACTGCCTGTACCGGGGTCCCTAGCATTAACAGAGCCTTTTGTGCTGCTGCCCTGACTCCCCCAGCCAGGAGTAAAGGGCAGAAGGGGGGGGGGGGGAGTGGGGCCACAGGGTTGCAGCTGCCCCCCACCCCCCCTCTGTCCCACGGCCTCTGGGTTCGGTCTCTGGCTCTGCCCTGCGGGTCACCAGCACGGACTGCACTGCTCAGGGAAACTCGGGCCCTGGTTTGCTTGTTTCAAATGATAGAACTGAATGGCTGACCTTTTGTTCTGGAGCCGAGAGCGCCCCCCAGCGGTCCCAGTGGAGTTGGGTGCTGCTTCCGTCTCGAGGCTGGGAGACGGCCCCTGCCTCCAGGGCTGCACTCCGCCAGCCCCTCAGTGGCCCCCCCCCCCCTGGCCTTGGCACGCTGGGAGGGGGTTTCCTCACTGCCTCGGCTGAGCAGGAGCACCAAGCCTCCGCTTCCCTGCTGCTGCCTCCGGGGGGGCTGCCAGTCCCTGCCCCTCCCCGCACAGGGAGGACATGCAAGCCACACTGCTGGGGTGGTCGCAGGAGGAAGAGGAAGGCTGTGCCTGAGAAATCCGTTTGCTTTTTTGACCATTTGTGTGTGGTAGTTGCTCTTTCCCCAGTGGCTGCTTATGAAGCTTCCAGCCCAATTCGTAGCTTTCTGGGGGCGGCACTCGCTAGATGGGCCGGGGGCTTGGCGGCGTCTCGCCAGCCCCGCCTTGTCTGATCCTCGCCCCGCTCCTCCGGGCCCGTGCTTGGGAGGAGGTTGGGGGCTCGGTGGCAGTGGGCGCACAGAGAGCAGACCCCGCGGCTTCCAGTTACAGGTTTGCTCGCGGAGGACTTACGTCGGATCGGGCTAAAATGTCTTTGGGTTAAGTGAGTGTAGTCCGCGCAGGGCCGTTTTCACTGGTTTGTATTTGGTGGAGCCGAGCATCTGCTTTCAAGTCGTTCTGAAGCGGCTTTCCCTTACAAATGAGAACCAGGCTCCAGCTCCCTCGTCCCGTTCATGGAGTTTCCAGAGCACTTCGACAGCCCCACCCCCACCTCCCAGCAAGCCCGCAGCGAGGCAGGGCCCCACTTCACCCTCTGGGAAGGCCGGACCCAGGGAGGAGGACTCGCTCTCTGACCTGCACGGTGGCGGCTCCACAAATGCTGGGGACCCGCGGGGGAAGGGGCACATGCTCTGCGGGCAGCGCACCAAGGCAAGCCTGCCTGGCCGGGAGCTGGCCGCTCCCCCAGGGAAAGCGGGGGCCTGCACCGCCAGCTGGGCTCTCGGGAACCCAGAGGCCGGTTAGGCTCTCAGAGGAAAGGCTGGGTGTGGTCAAGTCCCGACTAGCGAGGAGTCAGGGTCACCCAGCCCGGGGCCATTCTTAACTGCAGGGACTCCGTGGTCGCTCCTCCCCTTCCCAAAGCAGGGGGTTTCTGAGTGGGCTGGGGGAGCGGGGAGGCTGGGGCGGGAAGCCCCGAGCCACGACTCACCACACCGGCCCAGGACCTCAAGTCCCAAGCCTCTCAGGACCCAGGCCAGGGCGCTTCTTGGCAGAACCAGAAGCCGCTCTAGCCATCTCTTCCGTGGTTCCAAGCGCTCTGTCCCCTGCCGAAGCTAAGTGGTCTAAGCTGTGTCACACGTCCCGGCCGCAGAGAAACGTGTGTTTTATTGCCAATCTGACTCTTCCAACAAGGAAATACTAAGGGCAAAGCAGAAGAGCTGGACCTTGCGCTCCTCTGCAGACCGTGGCCGGGACTGGACCGCCGGCGGGGAGGTGGGGACGTTTCCGGGCCCATGGTGCTGGTCCTTTCCTCCCAACGCCTCCCTGGAGTCAGGGCGGGGGCTCAAGGAACACATTCTTGCAAATCCTCCAAGTGGGGCTGCCACTAGGCGGGCGGGGGGGGGGCCCTTCCTGGGGGCACAAGGTGCCCTTGGCCTGCAGGCTGGCAGGCAGGTGTCCTAGTTCCCGGACTTTGGATGACTGAGCCTGGAGAGGACGTCAGGAGGGGAGGGTAGAGGCGGGGAGGGGGTGGGCGAAGGGCAGCCTGCAGAATCGGGCCTCCAGGGCAGAAGCAGGGGCATGAGAACCAGGAACACGAGGGTCACCACGGACGGGAGAAGATACTCCGGGACAGCAGCATAGCGCCTGTGCCCACCCGGAGGCTCTGGCCTCTGCCCTGCAGGCTGCGCTGCCCGGCCTGCTGCCCCGGCGAAGGGCCAGCCTTGGTGCTCCATCCCCGATGCCTCACAGGGAGGCACCGAGCCAGGGCTGCCTTGCCTAAGACCACCCCGGGCCCGGCCCCAAGGACTCCATGCCCCAGGAAGGCTACAACTAGGTGAGGTCTCGCCTAGGTCCCCAGCAGCCAACAGGGACTGGTTATTCATTAGTGACCTCAGACCATGAGTTCAAAAAGCAGGGGAGGTCCTGCCCAAACACCCTCTCCAGGGGCCCTGCTTCCCAGGGTGAATCCAAACTCATGAAGGAAAGCTCTAACTCAGAAAATTACAAACGTTCCATATATTTCCTGAAGACCCGTGGCTCAGGCCTGCTAGGTTCTGGCTGCTCTCACGAGTGCCCACTGCAGATAGACTCACGTCCAGAAGAACTGCCGCAACCTCTGAGCCTTTGGGTTCAGCCAGGGCTGGGGCCCTTGGGGACACTGAACCTGGCCGTGGGGCAGGGGGACTGCACCCCTTGGAGGCTCCTAAGCCAAGCTGGGACGGCCACGCAAGGCCCAGGCCTGCCTGCTAGCCTCCCCACCAGAGCCTAGTAGTTCACGAGTTGAGCCGGGTAGACGCCATCCTTTTTGTTGAGCTGCAGGAATCAAAGGTGAGGGGCTCAGTGGACGTGGCCAGGCCCCCAGGCACCCTACCTCCCCTTCGCCCCCTGCATCTCTCCCTTGAGCCAGCCTCCCAGCCTTCCTCCTCCCCTTGCCCACCATCCTCCCCCTGTCACTGGCTCCTGCCAGAGGTTCCCGACTTTCCCAAGGCCCTGTGCCCTGCAGACCAGGGAGCAGAGACAGAGGCCGCACCCCCAGGGCCCCTCCCTGCCCCAGCGCTGACGCCTGGCACCTGGTGGTCCTGCCGGGGGGCCACGCTGGGCTTCTGGGCCAGGGGCGGCTTCTTGGAGGCCCCGCTGCGGGGGGCAGCACAGGGTCGGCCGGGATCCTCGTCACTGGGCGTCCCCACGGCACCAGCCAGCACGTAGTGCTGCTTCCGCAGCTCCCCCAGCCGCATGCGCTCGGCCTCCAGAGTCTTCTCCAGCTCCAGGACGCGGACCTGCAGCCCCGCGAGCCCGCTCAGGACGGCCTCAGAGCCTGTGCCGCCCACCCGCCCAGAGCTCAGCCCCCCCAAAGAGCAGGCACTCACCTGGGTCTCCATCTCCTGCTTCTTGAGCTTGATGAGGGACAGGCCAGAGAAGTCCATGGTGTCTGTGGCCAGAGCAGGGCGGGGATGAGCGTCTGTGGGCCCGTCCCCGCCCCGGCTGCTACCAGGGGGGCACTCACCTCTCTCTTCGATCTGCTCCTGGCCGGACTTGCTGGAGGCCACCACGTTGGCGGCCATCTCGTTGACGGTGCGGGAGCACTCCTGGAGGCGGCTCAGGTGGGCGCTGTGCTTGTCCGCCTTCACCTGGGGAGGGTGGGGGCAGGTCAGGCTCGGGCCCCCGCACGGGGACACATCAGCCACAGCCCAGACGTGAGGCTGAGGCGAGAGGCCGCCACGCACCAAGCCTCACCTTGGAGGCTGCCACGAGCTGGGCCGTGCTGGCCGCGATCTCGTGGGAGCAGACGATGAGCTCTTCGTACTTGCCCGTGTGGAGCACCACCCTGTCCGCCGACTCCCTGCAGACACAGCCGGGCAGGGGCTGGGTCTCCGACCCTGTAGCCACCGGGCCACCGCCACACTCCCTCCCCAGACCCCGAGCACCACACGCCCTGCTGCCCCCCACCTGGGGCGACATACACCAGCTGCGTGGCTCCCCAGCCCACGGCCTTGGAGGCAGAGATGAGGCCTTCCGTCCACCTAGAGTTCTTGGCATAAAACTCCTGCTGCGTGGCTGCCCCCTAGTGGCAACAGGAAGGCAGGGTGGGGGGGCCAGTCAGCGATGTCACAGGTGGCCACGGATCCCCACAGGGCCCCTCTGCCTTCACCTCCACCACAAGGGGACATCCAGGGGCCATGGGGGTGGGGGTGGGGATGTGAATCCTGGGCACGTTGTGTGCATTCTGGGGAGGGGGGCTCATCGCTGCACAGGTCCGGTAGCTCCCGCCCAAAGAAGCCCAGAGGTCCACTGAAGCCAAGGAGCTTGTGGCCAGGGATGAAGAGGGCTCAGAGGTCACGCTCCCTTCAGGAATCTGGCCCCACATGTGGCCTCACAGGGAAGGGCCGCGCCTGGCCCAGACGCACGGGGGAGGGGGGATGGGGGGCTGGGAGGGGAGTGGGGGGGGTGCGCGCGCATTTGTGTCCTCACTCACTCTGCCGCTCTCCACAATTTCCTTCTGCAGGCTGGTGGATGTTGTCACCAAGAGCCGGATGGCCTGCCAAGACCAGAACACAGGTCATTCTCGGGCTGGCTTTCCCAGGTACACAGTCCAGCCTGGGGTCCCAGCCAACCACTCACCTTCATCAGGTCTGTGCAGGAATTGAGGATCCTGCAGGGAGGGGGGGGTGTGGGGAGAGAAGAATCTTCAGTGTGGCCCCAGGGAGTCTGCCTGCTGCTGAATGACTATGGGGTCCGATGGGGGTGCTCAGCAGTGGGGGGGGGGGGTGGTCATGAGCGGGGGCGATGTTTGTTCCCAGGCCTTTTTGGAGAGCTGAGCAGGCAGGACAGCACACCCTGGAATCTGAGGGCCTGGCGGGGGGAGCGGGGCACGAGCAGGGCTTACCTTTCATTCACCTCCAGCTTCACCCCGGAGCTGGCATGGCGCGCCTGGTTCATCATGTCCTACACCAGTGACAGAGTTGTCAGCAGGCTGGGAGGAGGGCATTGTGGGAGGTAGGGGGATGCAGCACTGGACCAGCCCCCCTGCCAAAGAGCCGCTGAGCCAGGGAGGAGGAGGGGGGAGGACGAAGGGAGACAGGGCAAGGGGGGCGGGGGTGGGGGGCAGGGTGCGGCTCGAGGTAGAAAAGGCGGGGCCCCCTCCCACCCTCCCAGCTGTGAGCCGCAGAGGCCATCCGCCCCTTGCACAGAGAGCCAAGGGGCGCAGAGGTGGGCAGAGCCTGCGTTCAGCCCAGCCCCGCCCCCAGGGCTCCTGCAGAACCTGGAGGAGCCCCCGCACCCCAGGCCTCACCTCGATCCTCCGCACGGCGTCTTCAATGGCCGTGGACGTGGCCGCCATCTCCTTGTCCACCGTGGCCCCAAGCTCCTCCTGACACACGTCCAGGCTCTTGGGCTTCAGCTCCTGGGGAAGGGGGTGCAGGGGAGTCAGGTGGGCGGGCCCCGCAGAGGAGTCTGGGAGAGGCTGGGGGGCGTCGGCGCCGTCCATGCCCCCTGTCCTCCGGCTGCCAGCTCTGCACACGAGCACCCGTTCAGCCCAAACTAAAGGGAGGTGCAGGGAAATCGGGGACCCAAGCCTCCCCTCCTCCCCCCGACGTCGTCACCCCTCCAGACCCCAGCCCAGGACCATGGCTGCAGCCCTCACCTGGCCCAGCCGCAGGATGCCCTGCAGGGGGCGCCGCACCAGGCTCGGCTGGGCCTGGTGCAGAGTCTGCTGCTCCTGAAGCTGCCCCAGGAGCTCCAGAGCGCGGGCCCCACACTCCCTGCAGGCGTCGACCAGGCCTGGGGAGAGAGGTCCGTCAGGGGGACGCACTGGGGAGCCCTGGAAGCAGCTCCCGCACTGGGTGTGACGCCAGGACCCCCGTGCAGGCCCCCACCTCCCGGGGGTCCACCGTGGGCGCCGTGTGGGAGTCAAGTCCGCGGCCCACTTACGGTCCGCAGGGTCGGTAGGGGCCAGGTGGGAGGTGGCACTGCCGTTGACAATGGTGTCCGCAGCCAGGTAGGAGAACTGGGTCAGGGCTGCCACCAGCATGGAGGCGTCTGGGGGAAGGAGCGACAAAACACTAACGCCACTGTCACAGAGTGAGGCCTGGACTGGGGCTTACGGCAGGCTGCTCGGGTCTTCTGCCCTGAAGGCCATCGGGCGCCAGCCCCCCCCCCACCCCGTTTATGGATGCGAAGAGGCAGACTCAGAGGGGCTGAGGTCAAGCAGCTAGATGCAGCCACAGCTGAGTGACCCCAGGCCCACAGAGCGGGCAGGACTGGGCTCCTGGTGGGTGTGGTGGGGGCACGGCTCTGGGAAACTCCCCAGTGGCAGGGGGCAGCCACAGCCAGCAGACTGGGCACCCCGGGCTGGCAGCCTCTGCCCTGTCCGCCTCTGTCCCCCGCTGCCACGCTTACCTGATCTGGAGGCCAGGTACTGGGCATGGCCCTTCTCCAGGGCGCTCACGGCGTCCAGGGCGGCCTGGGCCCTGCTCACCAGGTAGTCTGCAAGCAGGGAAGAGGCGGTGAGGGGCAGAGGCTGCCTGGGGCCCCACTGCCCTGCCGCTCCATTTCCCCGGGGGGAGAGCACCCTCCCAGGCAAGGGAGAAAGGGGAAGGTCCCAACGGCCGCCGCTCGCCCGGCAGCCCCACCTGGCGAGCTGGTGCAGCGCAGGTGCAGGGGGTCGTCGAGCTTGGCCACCGCGTCCTGCAGGATGCTCTCGGCCTCGGCGGCAGTGGCCCGCAGCACCGCGAACTGCTCGTCCAGGAGCCTCCGCTGCAGCTCCTGCTCCTGCGACTCCTGGGGCCAGAGGGGGAGGCGGCTCAGAGACCCTGCCCCAGGGTGGGCGCCGTGGCGGCGACAGACAGGGTGCCGGCTGGGACCCGCGCCGGGGAGGGAGACCTTCGGAGAGCCACTGCTCGCCCCAGCCCTGGGGCCGCTCCTTCAGGAGCCAGACGGACAGCTCGGCAGTAGACAGATGCCCCCAAAGGGTTTGAACAAACCGTTCTCTCAAGATATACAAAAGGCAACGAACACACCGAAGATATGCAGTCCTTAACCCTCGGGGAAACGCAAGACAAAACCACCAGGGGCCGCCACCACACACCCGCCAGGCCGGCCAAGACAAAGGCCGGAGAGAGAATCGCTGTCAGGGACGCAGGGAAATGGACAACCGCACACATTCTCGTGGGGAAGGAAAACGGCCCAGCCGCTTTTGTTCCTGGCGGCATCACCAACAGCCAAAAAGCAGGAACAAGCCAGATACTCCTCAACGGATGGACAGACAGGATGTGGTCTGTCCACGGGGTGCAATGTTACTGTGCCAGGACTCGGATGAACCTTGCTGACAGCGCTGAGCGCGAGGAACCGGCCCTATTGCGGGGGCCCGTCTGTGCGCAAGGTCTGGGATGGGTCATTCCAGAGACAGAGCAGGGCACGCACGCCAGGGGCCGGGGCTGCTGCAGGCGGGTGGGGACTGCCTGCTTCGGGGTCAAGAGTTTCCTTTCCGAGTGGTCAGAGTGTTCTGGAAGGACAGGGCGGACCCGCGCCCTCCCCCGCTGGGGGGATGGCCAGGAGCCAGCGGAGGGCTCACAGCCTGGCTGTTGTGGGGGGCGGGGAGCCGTTACCTTGTCCGCCAGCTGCCCGCGCAGCTCAGCCGTCTCCTGGGCGCCGCGCTGCTGCTCGCGGCTCAGCGCCGCCTCCCTCTCGCGCACCAGGCCCTGGGCCGCCAGCAGGTCCTCCTCCCGCTGCCGCACCGCACTGCTCAGCGCCGCCTTCTCGGCGCTCAGCGAGTCCAGCCTCGAGCTCAGCTCCGACCCGCTCTGCGGACACCCGGCACGTGGGCGGGGCTCCTCGCGTCCCCGCCCGCGCGCAGACGGCTCTCCCGTGCACGGAGAACTTCCTGCGTCCCCCGGGGGTGGGTCAGAGCTGCGCCCCACGACTGCCAAGGGCCCCGACCCGGTCCTACCTGCTCCGTGCGGGTCAGCGCCTCCTGCGCGCGCACCAGCTCTCCGGCCTTGGCCTCCAGCTCCTCCCTGAGCTTCTCCAGCAGGTCACTCTGCTCCTCCAGCTGGGACAGGACAGCGTGTCACGGGGGGTTTGGGGGGGCGATAAGGGGGGCCCGCATGCACTCGTCCACACCTTCATCTCCGACTCCCGTTTCACTTGCTCCATCTGGAAGGCCAGCTGCTCCTTCACCCGTGCCACCTCCTCCTGGCTCTGCTGCGTCACCGTCAGCTGCTTGGCCGTGTCCGCGTTCTGCACGGGCCGGGGACAGACGCCTGCTCCAGCACCGCTGGGGGCCGCATGCGGCCCTGACCAGCCCCGCCCACGGCCCCACCGACCTTCCGGAGCAGCTCGGCGTGCGTGCCGATGAGCTCGCTGTGCTTCTCCTTGAGCTTGTGGTAGCGCGCCTCGATGGCGCTGGCCTTCTCTGCAGGGGACAGGAGAGGCTGTGGTCCTCAGCCGCACCCCTGCCGGCCGCCCCCCGCCCCCCAGCCCGGCGCCGCTCACGCACTCTCGGCCTCCTCGCGCAGGCCCTGGTTGCGCTCGCCTTCCCGCTGGGCGGCCCGCAGCTGGGCCAGCTCGTGGCGGAGCTGCTCGTTGTCCACCAGCGCCTTCTGCTTCTGCTTCCGCTGCTCCTCCAGCTCGGCCTCCAGCGCGTTCACCTGGCCCTTCAGCTGCGACACATAGCGCTGGGCCTGCAGAGCAGAGGGCCGGCATCGTGGGGGCGCTGACCGCAGGGGGGAGGGGGACACCACGACACACACCGCCGGCCCCGCCCTCACCTCCAGCTTGATCTTCTCCAGCTCCGCACGGAGCGTCTCCACCTCCCTCTTCAGGGTCTCGATCTGCATGTCCCTGGGGACAGACGGCCTTGGAGCTCAGTCCCCACCCCAGCTCCGCCCCCACCGCAGGCAGCGCCCCGGCACCCACCTATCATCCTTCAAGGAGCCATTGGGGGGTCCAAACGTCTGATCGAAGAGGTCAGCCACCACCTGCCACACAAACACGGTGACCCACTGCCACACACACACACACCCCCGGGGGGCCCACCAGACCAGGGGAGGGCAGGGGCAGAGAGGCCCAGTCGCCCGACACCCAACAGAAAGGGGACCTCACCGCTGGCTCCCCGGCCGGGGGCCCCGTGCTGATCTCAATGAGATTCTCCGGTTCCTCGTCCTCGGGGGCCTCCTCGGGGATCACCACCACCGGCTTGATGTGTTCAGCCAGCGCGGAGGCCCGTAGGAAGTTGGGCGGTCCCTGGGAGGGGAGGGCAATGTGTGGGAGCTGCTCGTGCCCCCGGAGGAAGCCCCCCCTCAGTTGTCCCCCGCCCAGGAACCCGGGGTCCTCCAAGCGCCCAGGGCGGGAACTAGGCTGCAGCCCAGGGGACGACGGGTACCTCCGGCAGCCGCGGGATCTGGATGAGCCGCTTGAAGTAGAGCATGTCCGAGGCTCTGCGGAAGAAGTTTCTGAGGCTGCGGGGGCAGAGGAGGGGAGGTCACGGCCGAGCCAGGCCTGGCCACCTGGCCCGGCTCCCGAGGCCTCAGAGCCTCCCCGCTGCCCAGGCTGTACCTGTGAAACTGCTCGTGGAACCTGTCCCTGTGGCCTTGCAGGGTGTCAGCTGGGAGACCTGAGGGCAGTGACGTTTGATGGGGCTTCCTCTCCACCCCCTGCCCCCGTGTCCACCCTGTTCCGCCACCTTCTAGAAACCATCAGAGAGTGAGGGGAGGCCCCTGTGGGGGTTCAGCTCTCAACTCTGAGCGAGAGACGCAAGGGGGCCCGTGACAGTCGGCCTCCTGACTGGGCTGGCCTGCGGGCGCGCTGCGAGGTCGCTTCTGGACTTGAGCCTGGGCGGAGAGCACACCAAGAGCTCACACCGCCTCGGCTGGGGGTTCCCAGACTGGGATATGGGGACCGACACTGCCTCCGAGGGTCCGCCAGGGCCCAGCCCCTCGTGAACACGAAGCGAGGGACACGGGCCCCGCCTGGACCCGCCGTGCCAGCCCACAGAGGACGTGAGGCGCCCCCGCGGCTGCACGCGGACCCCGCGGCCGGGCCCTGCGGAGAAGCGCACACCAGACACCCCGCCCCTCTTTGCGCTAAATCTTTGTGTTGGAAAAGAGCGATTTTCCATCACAACTGTGCTGTTCTGTGTGTGAATAATGAATGTATCATTGCTACATTTAATTAGTAAACATGTCTAACGTGTCTCGATTTTGTCTCTGGTACAATAAACTTCTGCTGCATAAGCTGCCTGAACACAGCCCTCTGTGGCTCTGGCTGAACCTCGGGGATGGGGGGGCAGGGGAGGCTCCGGCGGGGCGTGGGGTGGGGGCCTCCGGCATCGGGGAAGGGAGTGTACTCCAGGGAGGGCTCTGGTGGGGGGGGCGGAAGGGGGCTCCGGAAGGGGGGAGGGGAAGGTGCTCCAGGGAGCAGGGCGGGGGCGGGGCTCCGGCAGGGCCGGGGGACTTACAGGCGTGCAGCTTGAACATGAGCTTCACGGTGTAGTGGTAGAGGTGGCTGCAGTCCTGGATGACCTGGATGAGGGGCGCCAGGCGGCACTGGCCCGAGGACATCTGGGACACAGCAATGGCCGTGTTGAGCTGCCGGAAAACTGCCAACAGAGGTGGAGGGAGGAGCGTGCACGTGGGGAGCCGCGCCACCTCAGGGGCAGCCACGGTGGGAACGGCGGCAGAGTAGGGGCCCCAGGCCATCAATCTCCAGGCATCCTCAGAACCACCCGGGGGGCGGCGGCCCGGGGCCCTGCCGTGCCAGTCCCGGCCGGCTGGGCAGGACGACTCTGCCCTGGGGCCTTGGACACCAACACGCTCCCCACTGCTAGGACGGGAGCCCCCGGTTCTGTGGCTGCCCCAGACGGTGCCCTGGAGCGCCCACCGCCGAGGGCGACAGCAGCGTCAGGCAAACCGAACACAGGGTGGCTGGCGTTTCCACGAGAGCGTCCACGCAGCGCACCCGAGCCGAGGGGCTTAGGCACCAGGGGGACTCAGATGGTCACGTACCCAGGGGCCTCAAGCTCAGGGAAAGGAGGCAGTTCAAGGCTGTGCAGCCAAGTGCCTCCTCTTATGGCTGTTGAGAGAAAGGTCAGCCCCATGGTGGCCAGCTCAGGACTCAGTTCTGCAAACCCCAAGTGACCCCAAAACCTCATTTGCACCCGGGGTCAATCTCCCCTGTCCCGGACAATCAAGCCTTTCATCACAGCAGCCAAGTGGGAGGGAAAGGGACAAACATGGGGCCACCCCCACTGCACTCGGCCTCTTTGCCAGGGCAGAGAGACGACAATGGAGCGACCACACGCCAGGATGGCCCGCACACTGTTCCAGAACGCCGGGCCGCACGCTCTGGGGTCCTCTGCCCACCTGGCCTAGAGTGGGACCATTTGCAAACCTCTGCAGTGACACAAGAATGCCCAGGAGGGAAGGGAGGAAGACGAAGAACCAGCGGACAGTCCTTCACCTCTCTCAACCCTGGGGTGTCACATCACGTGCATGTTCCCATAAAAACCGAAACACACGTGAGATACTATTCCAGGTTTGTATAAAGGCAAAGCCATCCATTGCTCCACTGGGACACTCGGGATGGTTCCCTGTTAAAAGGGCGGGGAACGCCCCGGCACCCTTTCCCCGGGGAGACGCCGGCCTGTGGACTAGGGGTGCCCCTTTCCTTGGTGCTTCAAGACGTCTGTCCGCAGGGGTGGGGCACCTGCCTGGGGGTTTTCTCTACCTTCCCTCGTGGGGACAGCTGTGCGAGGCACGGCCCATCTCTGCCGCTCACGGCCTGACAGCCATGCTCCCCGGCGGGACCTGGGCTCCCCCGGGTGCAGCTCTGAGTCCAGACCCAACTCTAAGTCCTGATTTTCCCTTAAAAAGGCAGTTGCTACTCCTTCTCCTGCAGAGAGCCCTGAGTCACCCCACAGGCCATCCTGAAGCTGCCGCCCAGAACAATCGCATCTGCAGCCCCGAGAAGGGGGAGCCCTCGGGGATTTCCTGTCCGGCAGCGGCTGGGTCCCTGGGCTGGGAAGTCTGACATGACTCACAGCCCTTTTACGGCAGGAAACAGGCAGGATGACCCAAACCAGCTCTCTCCTGGGTGGGTTCTGCTGATGCCCGAGGCCAGGGTTGGGGGGTGGGGAGCCTGGCTCAGGAACCGGAGGCCACAGGGTGCCCTGGACACACCCCCAGGGCCCGGCACCTTGCAGGGGCAGTGACTGCCTCTCCCCACGTCCTGGGGCTCCTGGGCGCCCCGTTACCCACTCCTGGCAGGGGCGTGGACACCCAGGGGCACGGCTAGTTGGTGGGGCTGACTTCTCATCTGGCTGTGGGCCCTGAGAATCACACTGGACTCGGGCGGGCCGGGCCTCCTCAGTTGGCTTACCTGATTCAGAGAGCCTCAGCTCGCAGTCCATGTAGTCAAACATCTCCACGGTGAGCTGGAAGCTACGGAGGGGAAGGGTGGGGGGCTGAGCGGAGGAGCGGGGGACTCGCCTCATGAGGCCCCCCCCCAGGCGGGAAGAGGGAGCACAGCTCACCCACGCGCCTCTGCAGAGGGCAGCCAGTCGTCAGCCCAGGACGCCCGATTCCGAGGAAACCCCCGGCCTCTGATTCAGCCTCAGCTCTCTGAGGCACGGGACCCGCGCCCCAGCCGCCCACTGAGGAGCACCCACCCGTGGGACTCACATGTTGTTGACGTCCGTCCCAGCGGTCTTCTCTAGTACCTCGTCTGTCACCTCTAGGCCCGCGGGAAACTGGGGGTGCTACAAAGGGGACGCCCCCACTCAGGTGAGGCCCAGGCTGACTCCCGCCCAGAGCTGGTTCTGGCTTCCGAGGACAGGAGACAAGGGCGGAGAGGTCCCCATCTGCCCTGGGCACTGGCTGAGGGGGGCTACAGGTGGCCAGGGAGACCAGGAAGGGAAGGCAGGGCCGTCCAGCCAGGGCAGGAGACTGCCCAGAGCTGAGGGCAAGGCTGAGACCACCTCCGGCATTGGCGGGAAATGCCCCAAGGTGCGCAGACTCCCACGGCACCCCGGGCACCCAGGTTTCCCCTCAGGTCAAGATCGGGACATAGGGGATCCCACCGCCCTGCTTCCCAGCACATCTCAGAGATCAAAGCCCAGGGTCCCTCCCTCCAGCCCCACAACTCCCGAGGAAACTACCTTGAGGTGGAAAGAAATTTTGGTCAGCAGGAGTTTAGTGTACACATTCACCAGCTGCCCGTAGCGGTCATGCAAGTGTCCCTGCAGAGGGAGGACGCCAGGGTGAGGGCCTGCCGCCCCCAGAACATGCCCCCAAATCCTACAGGACCTGGACATGCTTTGGGGCAAGCAAGAGGGTGGAGGCGGGAGGGGGCAGGAAGCCGGCTGAGTGTCCTTCGTTCACCCGCCACACAGACGGACGTGCTCGCACGGGTACTGCTCGGCCCGCCGAAGGACCTCCGCCAACCCTCCTCTTTGTCTCCAGCTCTTTGTTTAATTTTTTAAAAATCTTACTCCTAGTCCTTCTTGCCAAAGCAACTCTTGTTGAGAAGAGGGCGCTCTGTCCAGGGCAGCCGGCCAGCTCTGAGCCGGGCACTTCAGTAAAATGCTGCTGGCAGTCAGGGAGGCCCATTCTGCCGGGGCCGTGCACACGTCCCCCCAGCTGCCGCCCCGTCCCCTCCTACCCTGTGTCCCCTGAGGTCACACCAGCTGGGCCCGTGTCTGCAAACGGCACCACGGACACTGTTTTACCTCATGGGACATCGTGGAACGTGGCCACTCGCGCCCCCGTCCCGCCCGGGCCTCCCTCTGGTCCGTCCTCCGAGGCCCGCCGCCCCCGGCCCAGCCCACGAGGCCCCAGCAGTACTTCCAGAGGACAAAGAGGCCTGAGGCCCGCCCCCAGCTCCCCAATTCCCTGAGGGTCTGGGAGTGGATCTTAGAATGCAAGCTCTTGGGCTCTCAGAGTTTACTGTAGATAAGAAGCTCCTGGGGAGTTTTCTGAACCCAGTTTTCAATCTTGAGGTTCTAACGCAGCCAGTCTTGGGGGGGCAAGGAGTCCACACCCCTCACACTGGCCGTAACTGCCGGTCCGACACCCAGACTCGGGCGTCGCCACATCTCCAGCTCCGGGGGGCCGCAGGGCGGGTGAGTATCTGGAGGGCCCGATAGGGGTGAAGCCCCCCCACGAGGCCTTCAAAGCAAGGCCGACATTTCCCCCACGGACGGTCGCCCCAGATGGCTTCGTAACTGTTGCTCCGAGGGAAAGGAGGGAAGAGATGCCCATCTGCGGGGAGCGTCCATTCGGCCCCGCGTGCAGGGGGATGGAACCCCGAGCAGGACCAAGGCCGGTCTTTCTGGGCGGTGCCTCGGGCAAGATGCTCAGGCCACCGCGCGCTCCCCCCACACCTACCCACAGATCTCCAATCTCCCGAATGTTGCTCCGATGGCGCTGGCAGTCTTGCAGCACCTGCGGCAGGAGGGAGAAGGATGAGGCCAGGCCCGAGAGGCCACTCCCCCACCCCCACCCCCACCCCCTGCTGGCTGGGGCGCCAAGGGAGGGTGGGGGGAGGGATGGGCCTTTCAAAGGGACACTGCTCTGCCTCCCGGGGGTGCCAGCCTGCTCAGGCAGCAGCAGACGGTGGGGGGTGGGCAGGAGACCTGCCCCGTCCCCCCGGGACTGGCCGACGGCGGCTACTCACGTTCGGGTGTCCGTCTCGGAGCACCTTGTGGAGGACGTGGCAGAACTTCCAGCTGAGGATGGAGCTACTGGGGAGCGGCAGACCAATGGCGTAGGACCAGAAGGTGAAGGCCCCCTTCTCATGGTGAGTGCCCAGAATGATGCCTACCAGGGTCAAGGTCAAGTGCAGGAGGCAGAGACTCAAGTGTGGGGAAGGCTGGGGGGCTCGGCGAGCGCAGCTCAGTGATGCGGGGAAAGGCTGGGGGGCTTGGCAAGTGCAGCTCAGTGATGCAGGGGAAGGCTAGGGGGCTCAGCAAGTGCAGCTCAGTGATGCAGGGGGAAGGCTGGGGGGCTTGGCGAGTGCAGCTCAGTGATGCAGGGGGAAGGCTGGGGGGCTTGGCGAGTGCAGCTCAGTGATGCAGGGGGAAGGCTGGGGGGCTTGGTGAGTGCAGCTCAGTGATGCAGGGGGAAGGCTGGCCCCTGACCCACAGCCACTCAGCACCTTCTCCCCACATCCCTCTCCCTCTGTGTCTGCCAGAGTTCACCGAAAGCTATGGTTTTCTGCCAAGGTCAAGAAAATGAGCAAGGTCAAGCCTCAGGAATTTAACCAGGCCCATCAGCCCACGATGATAAACGGTATTCCCCAGATGGGATTCAGAATGTGAAGGAAGCAGATCAAGGCCACTTCCTCAGGCCTGTCTCCACAAGGGCACACTTGACAAAGCTCTGGTGGCCGGCCACCTGCAGTGCCCCCTGCCTCCAATTCACTTCCCACCAAGTCCAGAGACCATGCAGGGCAGACCCGTGTCCTCCTCACACTCTCCCCTCCTCCCCCCCAGCCAGAGGGACAATAGCCCACTGGAGGCCGGGAAGGATACGCCGGGCATGCTTCTCCTTCACGGGGGCCTCCTGGGTGTTGATGGCTTTGCTGATGCTGATGGCCTGGGAGGGGACAGAGGAGGCAGAGGTCAGAGACCCACCAGGAGGACCTCCCCAGAAGGCACACAGGACAGATTCTTCCCACCAGTGGAAGGCAGAGGAAATGGCCATTCTCTCAACCTAAGGTAACCAGAGCTCTGAAGACTTTTATTTTTGTTAATTTATGTATTTATTTGAGAGAGAGTGAGCATGAGCAGGGGAAGGCGCAGAGGGAGAGGGGGAAGCAGGGAACCCGATGCAGGACTCGATCCCAGGACCCTGGGATCATGACCCGAGCTGAAGGCAGATGTTTAACCAACTGAACCACTCAGGCGTCCCCTGAAGACTTTTCTTTCACTTGGTATGTGCACCTCAAACGGAGCCAATAGCCGATGCCAAAAAGCCACGGGGAGCCTACAGGGGGCTGGGAAGGAAGGACAGAAGCCGGTTGGTGGCTGCCGGAGGCCAACTCTGGTAGGGCACCTGTGTGTGTGGCTCACCCCAGAAGGTCAGCTCCCCCGCCCCCCAGGCCCCAGGGTAGTGTCCACTCACAGCAACATGGCAGCCTCCGTCCTGTCCCTCCCGAGCCCTTAGGACACTCCATGAAGACATGTGTTAGCCTCCCGTCCCCCGCATTACCGGGGGGCAAAGCCACACAGCCACCCCATGGAGAACCAGGCCAAAGCCAGGTCCTGGGGCCCGTCTGCCACGCAGGCCACCTCCCTCCTGGGTGAGGACTCAGCGCCCACCCTCACTGAAGCAGACAGCGGCGGAGGCCCGACTGGGGGCGGCGGGAAGCAGGGATCCACCTACCATCCTTACAGGCCCCACTTGGGCCCTGAGGAAGCAGCCAACTCATTCTGGGCAGAGGCCCTCACCCACCTCCACCTGCCGGGGTCCCGTCTCCTCTCCCTCAGCTCAATGCTTGCCGTCTGCGGCTTCCTGGATGGGGCTGCTCCCTCACCAAGGGTCCCCAGCGCTCACTGCCCTCTCTGGCCCTACTCACCCAGCAACCAGAGCCGGCCCTGGGCTGACCTGAGGCTGTGTTTTCTCCACCTGTGGGCAAGCGGACAAGCCTCTGGGCACCTGCCCGGCACGGGGCTGGGACACGAGCCTGTGTGGACAGAGAGCGGCTGCCCGTGCCGCTGGTGGGAAGGACGGGCAGGTCCTTGGCAAAGGCAGACGCGATTCCACCCAGCCAACACTCCCGTCCTCCACGGGTCCTTCACCGGGGCCCACACTGGCCTGCCCCCCAGGCCGTGCTAGGACCTGCGATGGGCTGGGCAAGCGTCGGGGGTGCTGTGTGTGCCCACCCTGCAGCCCAGGACCCCAGCCTGCAGGTCAGTGCCTCGTCAACAGCACGCACATGTATGCTGGCCCGACTCGGGCCGGAGTGGGGAGGGGCAGGGCAGAGGGAGCCCCAACGGGCAGCCCTGACGCTTGCTCTCCTCTTAGCGTGGAGGCCGCGGCGTTATCCGCTCCCGGCATCTGCACGGTGTACCTGGCCAGCCTGGCGAGGAGACAATTTCACTCACAAACAGGTCTACTATGAACAGATTTTGGGGTCACTTGGCAAGGCTGGGAGACTTCCTCGGTCAGTAAGAAAGCAACCCCACGAGAGTGAAGGCAGTCCTCTCTGAGCAGACATGCAGCTTCGGAACCCGGCCCAGCCCCTCCCCCCCCCCCCAGAGCCCACAGTGGCCCATTCGCGGGGATACAGGAGTACGGGGGCTGCAGCAGACCCCACAGCGGGCCCCACGGGGGCCTCTCCTGGCATCCCATCCTACAGTCTGGAGAGAACCCCAGACAGGCTCTGGCTTCTCTATTCCCAAAGCCTCAGCAAGCCAGGCCCGGGAGGCTCCCTTGGCCATCTGTTTGCCAACCCTCTGCCAGCACAGCCTCCCTGAGCAGCTGCGGGAGCGAGGTGGAGCCCAGACCTTACTTCTCCCCGCCCCCGTGTAATAACCACGCCCCGCCCGGGCAGAGCACGTCCCCAACAGTGATGGTGACAGCGATGATCCCCAATTGCCATTTCCTGGGTGGTTACCCCGTGCCAGGCACAGGCAACACGCCACCAGCAGCAGCCCTAGGAAGTGGCCATGAGCCCACTCTCCTGATGAGAAAATCGAGATACAGAGAGGTTAGGTGTCCTGTCCGTGTGGCTCCTGAGGGCCAAGACAGGTCTAGCGGACTGTCAGACCTCGAGTCTGCCGGCAGCGCCCCAAGCACCTCCCTCCCCTGCAGGCACAGAGCTGGGAGGGGCAGCGGGGGTGGGGCAGGCAGAGGGGCCAGGCCTCCCCCAGCAGCAAGCAGCTGCCGGCTCACAGGCCAGGAGTGTCTGGTCTCCGGGGGTTTGTAACTCCATCCCCCAGCTGCCCTGACACCTGAGCTGGCTCTTCTGAGGACTGCCACCTGGTCCAGCCTGATCTGGAAGATTCTGGGCAAGAGCAGAGCCCGAGTTACACAGGCAGTTACACATGGGCCCGGGAGGCTCATGCGGTGTCTTCTCTCGGCCGAGTCCTGCAGCGGACCCCAGCAAGGGGCTTCGGGATTGACTGCTCTGCCTCCCGGAGGCCAGCCCTTCCTCCTCCGGGGGCCTGCCGCTGGAGAGCAGACGCAGACACGCCCTGAAGGAATGGGCTGGCTAGGGCCCAGCAAGGGAGGGGAGTGGTGGGGAAAGCGCCTTTTCCTCC
>CM052889.1:75285403-75302638 GCA_028534135.1 Potos flavus | reverse complement strand
TTAAGGATTTTTAACAACTTATTTGCTTTTTCCTGTAACTAGCTATACCCAATTCAAAGGACCAGAGAGAGGGAGTTGTAAAGTATGTTGCCAAGTAGATTTCTTTGTTTCATTTTTTAAAAGATTTAATTTGTTTGAGAGAGAGAGAATGTGTGAGCATGAGCAGGGGGAGGGGCAGAGGGAGAAGGAGAAACAAATTCCTCGCCAGGCAGGGAGCCTGAAGCAGGGTTCCATCCCAGGACCTGATCATGGGATCATGACCTGAGCCAAAGGCAGAGATACACTTAACCAACTGAGCCACGGAGGCACCTCTAGATTTCTGTTAATTGAATTGTTTTTGCAACAGTTCCAGAATTAGTTAATAATCTTCTGGAAAATTTATTACGTCTGCAGCCAATATTTTTTCCAATTAGTTCCAAATGATTATCTGATTCTGGTTGTGGGATGTTAAGAGATTTAATCACTCTTCCTCATCTGTAAGATGAAAGGTTGAGATTATGTACCTCTTCTGGGTCTTTCTAGCTCAAAAATTCTCGTAAACCAAGTTTTCATCAACGTCAACAGCTTTAGCATGTTTTCAGTCTACAGCTGAAGTTACTGTTTTGTCTTTTTCCTGTTTTCTCCTATCACGTCCATTCCAGGTATTTACCGAGCAATCTCCGTAGCAGGTACTGTGTGTGCTACAACTAGGAAGGCCACGGTGAGCAAGAGGGGCTCCTGAAGGTGCTCACGGAGGAGAGGGAGACAAGCATGTAACCTACCATGCACTGTGACCTGCATGCTCACGGAGACACATATACATACACAGACACACACAGCCGTGCCATGAGGACAGAAGTGAAGGAGCTCTCGATTTTATCTCAGATAGGAATTTAACATAAAATCCCACCGAAGACGTTAAGAGCCTGAGGCTGTGAGAATGAGTAGGAATCTGTCAGGTAGATCATACTGAAGGACGGTCAGTTCTGCTCTAACACTTGTTTTGAAAATATGAAGTTGTTCCGACACAGCCGATATATTAGGGAACTATGTGGGCATAATGTGAAGTTTGCATTTATTTATGTGCACCTTTGTTCATGAGAAACACTAGGTAACCTGTACCTAGCTGGACCGAGCCATGGCACGCAGAAATACACACATCCACCTGCACCCCCAAACATCCACTGGCCCCCTCAGTTTCCCCGGTGTGCTATAAGCCACCCCCATCCACTGCTACAACTTCCCATCCGATTACCTTCCTGCCACTTCCCAGTGAATCACAAGCTGCCACCTCCCTGCCACCCAATTCGACATGCAAACTTCAGGTCTCTTTCAAGATAAAGTGCCATATTTATTGCAACATTTATGTATTTCTTAACCACCTAACAGGTATAAGAAGTTCTATAATTTTGATTATATTTCTATCCTTTTAAAAAAAAAATGTATCACTGGCAAAGCATTTGAGTGTTATGCTCCTAACCCCATTTTTCCTGTAAGCTGTGGGTTTTTATTGTACAGTTTTGCCTTGTGTGACCATATTTAGGAATCTGTAAGTTGTATTACAGAAGAAGTAATGTGGTTATCAAAATATTAAACAAGGCTGTGGTATAATAATATGCATTTTTTTTAAGTTTTATTTAAGTAATCTCTACACCCCATGAGGGGCTCGAACTCATGACGCAAGATCAAGAGTCGCACACTCCACTGACTAAGCGAACCAGGTGCCCTTTGCATTCTCCTTTTCTTTTTTAAGATTTTATTTATTTATTTGAGAGAGAGAGAGACAGTGAGAGAGAGCATGAGCAGAGAGGAGAGAGAGAAGCAGGGTCCCCGCTGAGCAGGAAGCCCAATGCAGGACTCGATCCTAAGACCCCGGGATCATGATCTGAGCTGAGGGCAGACAGATGCTTAACTGATTGAGCCACCCAGGCACCCCGTACTTTTTTTTTTCTTTTTTTTTTTTTTAAGATTTTATTTATTCATTTGCGAGATAGAGAGAGTGAGCATGAGCTGGGGGAGTGGCAGAGGGAGAACCAGACTCCCCGCCGAGCAAGGAGCCAGACACGGGGCTGGATCCCAGGACCCTGAGATCATGACCTAAGCTGAAGGCAGACGCTTAACCAACTGAGGCACCCAGGCACCGCTGTACTCTTCTTTATTAAAGCATTAAGTAATGAGATCTAGCAGCAGGTCTCCTATTCTACAATTCTGAGGTAGTGCTAAGTTCTAAAGGATATTTCAAAATATCTGCAATAACTATAATGTGATATGAAACCATCTGTGATCTCTACTAGGGACTAAGTCGTAGGTTTTACATGCTCCTATGGCTTATTTTCTATATTCATAATTAAAGGAAATGCTAAATTTCAATTAGAGGTTAATTAAAATAAACTTATGTGTGATTTTTATTCCCATCAAAGTTTATGGATCCCCTGAATTCTATTCAACAAACTGATTAAAAATCTCAGCCCAACAAATCCACAGAGAAAAAAAAGTAGATTAATAGTTGCCGGGGGCTAGGGGAGAGGCAATGGGGAGTGACTGCTAATGGGTACAGGGTTTCTTTTGGGATGATGAAAATGTTCTAAAATTGGATTAGGTATATACTAAATATACTAAAACCACTGGACTGTACACTTCGCATGTAAGAACATTATGTATATTATATCTCAATAAAGCTGTTTTAAAAAATAAGCTTATGAATACTTAAAAACATTTTCTACCCTAAAGTCAATACATTACTTCACTAATGCTTTAAAGAGTTTGTCAAGGGGCGCCTGGGTGGCTCAGTTGTTCAGCATCTGATCATCGTTGGGCTCAGGTCATGATCCCAGGGTCCTGGGATTGAGCCCCGCGTGGGGTTCCCTGCTCAGCGGGGAGCCTGCTTCTCCTTCTGCCCGCTGCTCCCCCTGCTTGTGCTCTCTCTCAAATAAATAAATAAAATCTTTAAAAAAAAAAAAGTCAATTCTTCCCAAAGTTATCTATAAATTCAATGAAATCAGAATATCAGAGTGTATTTTTGTAAAAATTGACAAGTTGGCTCTAAAACTGCTATGGACCCGCAACAGATCTAGGATAGACAAAGCAATTTTACAAAAAAAAGAAGAACAAAGGAGATCATGCATACTACTAGATTTCAAGACTTTCTACAGAGTTACATAATCAATACAGTATGGTCTAAGGAGAACAACCAGATCAATAGAACTGATCAGAGAGGCCAAAAATAGACCCTTGCACATACAGTCAACTGATTTTCCACAAAGTTGCCAAAAGTAATTCAATAAGAAAGGACAGTCTTTTCAACAAACAGTGCTGGAACTGGATATCTATGTGAAGAAAAATGAGCCTGATCCTTACTTCATATCATCTGCAAAAATTAAACTGAAATAAACCATAAACCTAAACAGAACTTTAAAACTTTCAGGAGGAGAAAATATTCACACCCTTGGGGTAGATTCCTCAGGATACAAAGAGCACCATTTGAAAAAAATTGATAAACTGGACTTCATCAGAATTTTACCTTTCTGCTCTTCAAAAGATACTTAAGAAAATAAAAAGATAAACCACAAACTGAGAAAATATATTCACAATATATCTGACAAAGGACAAAGGCCTGTGTGCAGACTATGTTAAGAACTCTTATAATTCAGTAACAAAGGAAGTGATTCAAATGTCAAATGGGCAGAAGGCTTGAACAGACACCTCACGAGAGAAGATGCGTGAAGAGCCAATAAGCACGTGAAAAGATGCACATCGTCAGATTCTCAGGAAAATACAAGTGAAACAGCAACCAGATGCCACTTCCCATTAAGACCTCTAAAATCAAGCTGACCGACAAAACGAAGTGCTGGTGAGGATGCGGAGCCCCTGGAACGTGCATACACTGCTGGTAGGGACGTAAAGGGTACAAACCACCTTGAAAAACAGTGTGGCCACTTATTAAAAAGTTAAACATACGATTGTCCTATAACTAGTGATTCTACTTCTAGGTATTTGCCTTAGAGCAATAAAAACGTATGTCCATTAAAAAAAGTCTCATATAGGGCGCCTGGGTGGCTCGGTCAGTGAAGTGTCTGCCTTCAGCTCAGGTCATGATCCCAGGGTCCTGGGATCGAGCCCCATTGTCGGGCTCCCTGCTCAGTGGGGATCTGCTTCTCCCTCTCCCTTTGCCCCTCCCCCACACCCCGCTCATGCGCTCTTTCACAAATAATAAATAAAATCTTTAAAAAAAAGACATACAGGGGCACCTGGGTAGCTCAGTGGCTTAAAGCCTCTGCCTTCGGCTCAGGTCATGATCTCAGGGTCCTGGGATCGAGCCCCACATCGGGCTCTCTGCTCATCGGGGAGCCTGCTTCCCCCCCTCTCTGCCTGCCTCTCTGCCTACTTGTGATCTCTCTCTCTCTGTCAAATAAATAAATAAAATCTTTAAAAAAATAAATGAATAAAATAAAAAATTAAAAAAGGCATATAAAAATGTTCATAGCAACTTTATTTGTAATAGTCCCAAACTGGAAACAACCCAAATGCCCCATCAACAGGTGAAGGGACAAACTGTGGTCTATTCATACAATGGAACACAATCAGCAATAAAAAGGAGTGAAGTACCAACACAAAGGATGACATGGACAAATCTCAAATAATTCTATTGAAAGAAGCTAGACAAAGAGTACATACTGTATGAACACATTTATATTAAGTCCCAGAATAGGCAAACTATTCTCTCATGATAAAAATCAGATCGGTAGTTCCCTGGGCTAGGTGTAAGGGAGGGGTTCACTCCAAAGAACATAGAAGAACTTTCTGGGGTGATGGAAATGTTCTCTATCTTGACTGGGATATTGGTTACGTGAGCATATATACATTTACCTAAACTTACTGAACTAGTGATCTGTACTAGTTTTCTTTCTTTCTTTCTCTCTTTCTTTGAGAGGGAGAGAGAGAACTCGAGCTGGGAGGGACTCCCCAGTGAGCAGAGAGCCTGACTTGGGGCTCAATCCCAGGACCCTGAGATCATGACCTGAACTGAAGGCAGACACTTAACTGAGCCACCCAGGCATCCCATGGACTAGTTTATTCATTAAAGAATGAGTATATACACATTAAAGTCTACAGTTGATTTTAAAAGAAGTATTCCAGTGTTCTTACAGACCTTTTTTTACCGTAGTTCTTTAGTCAGGGATAAGTTTAATTTGATGGCTTTCAAGTTATCTTTATGCACATAGCACACCCAAGTAATGTACCTGGTCTCTTAAATTTAAAGTATCAATTCCAAGCTCTTATTTTACAGATTAGAAAAATGCAGCCCAAGTACCCTTATTTCAAGTTCAATGTTCTTTTCACTATTTATGTTAAGGCTATAAAATCTACAAAGCAACTTGCACCACTGCTATTGAAATGTTACTGTGCTCAGAAAAAGCAATTAAAATTAACAAGTAAAACACTCCCTGAAGGAATGACAGATTTAGAATGACTATTTTGCAATTCCTAATGAAATAATAGATCTAGGGACACCTGGGTGGCTCAGTTGGTTAAGCATCTGCCTGCAGCTTAGGTCATGATCTCAGGCTCCTGGGACCGAGCCCCACATCAGGCTCCCTCTCAGCGGAGAGCCTGCTTCTCCTTCTCCCTCTCCCTCTGCCCCTCCTCCCTGCTCTCGCTCTATCTCAAAGAAATAAAAATCTTTTAAAAAATTTTTTAAAAATAAAAAAAGAAATAATAGAGCTAAGTAATAATAATCAAAGAATGCTAAAATCATTACGTGAACCTTATGATAATAAAAGCTCAGGCTGACAAACTCTTGAATTTTCGATCAAGCGTTACATCCACAAGTGGCACAACCAGATATTAAGATCCTCCTGATATGATGGAATAGGCAGCAGACGGCATCACCAGTGAAGGAGTGATGCCAAAGCAAACAAAAACCCCAAACTGATCCCAAGTCTAATCAAGTCACTAGATCTAAATACCAGTTCTAGGAATCATGCCAAATAGAGGAATGTGTTAAATAACAGTGAGGACAGTTAGCAAGACCTAGAATGTGGGAAATTCTACAGGACAAATGACCCGATGTTTCTTCCACAAATAAATGGCATTAAAAAAACGAAGAAGGAGGGGCGCCTGGGTGGCTCAGTAGATTATGAGGCTGCTTTAGCCTCAGGTCATGATCCCAGGGTCCTAGGATCGAGCCCTGCATCAGGCTCCCTGCTCAGCAGGGAGCCTGCTTCTCCCTCTCCCTCTATGCTATGCCTACTTGTGCTCTCTCTGTGTCAAATAAATTAATAAAATCTTTAAAAAATAATAAAAAATGAAGAAGGAGAAGAAGAAAAGAGGAGGAAGTAAGAAGGAAAATGGGGAAGGACTTGTCAGTGATTAAGAGAGACTTTATTATTTTTTCAAGTTTACTTAATTTTTTTAATCATCTCTACACCCAATGTGGGGCTCAAACTCATAACCCTGAGATCAAGAATTACATGCTCTTCTGACTGAGCCAGCCAGGTGCCCCTTAAGAGATACTTTATTATTTTTTTAAGATTTTATTTATTTATTTGAGAGAGAGAGAGAGCAAAGGCAGGGGGAGGGGCAGAGGAGAGAGAGAAGCAGGCTCCCCACCCAACAGGGAGCAGATGCCCGACCAGCTGAGCCACCCAGGTGCCCCGAAATATTCTACTTCTGTATTTGAAATTTTCTATAGTAAAATGTATACTTTTTATATCCCCAAGAATTTATATTCATATGCCTAGGCAATCAGAAAGAGGAAGTTTGGGTGCAGTGACATTTGAGTGTGATTTTTCCCTCATCTTTATAACCAGTGTGCTACCTCTCTGCCTCAGAGAAATAAAGGAACTTTCCTTCTAATAGAAAGGTATGCCTGACCAGTGATGTATGCAAATGAGTACTCAGTGGAATATTGAGATAAGCAAATGGGGTCAAAAGAAAAATAACCACCTACATTTCTGGCACTGCTGCTGGGATTCTCAGAGCTGATGGGGAGCAGAGTACTCAGCTCCAGGTCCGTAACCATCTGCCGAGACTCTGCCAGCAAACGCTGAAGCTTGCTTGTGGGCGAAAAGTCATCCTGGGAAAACAACACAACATGAGCATTCAAGGAATCAGGAAGCATTTTTAAATGTTTATGGTTACAAGTACAATGTTATAAACACAAATGTTAACTACCCATTAATATTCTCTGACTTTAGGTATTACATATGAAAGCAGGACATTAAATGCTAGAATAACTAAATTCCATTTCTTTCTTAGAACCTACTTAGCTAGGGGCACGTGGGTGGCTCAGTCGGTTAACCGGTTAACCGGCTGACTCTTGGTTTTGGCTCAGGTCCTGATCTCAGGGTCATGAGATCCAGCCCCAGGTCGGGCTCTGCACTCAGCGTGGAGTCTGCTTCAGAGTCTCTCTCCCTCTCTCGGTTGTGTGCACTCTCTCTCTCTAACAAATAAATCTTTAAAAAAAAAAAAAAGGACCTACTTGGCTAAATAATTTGATTTCAACAGAACTTACAACTAATTAAGTAATATCCATGTGATAAAAAGAATTGTAGGCCAGGGCACCTGGCTGCCTCAGTAGGTAGAGCATTCAACTCTTGATCTTGGGGTTGTGAGTTCGAGCCCCACACTGGGTGTAAAGATTGAAGATAAAATCTTAAAAAAAAAAAAAAAGAAGAATCCTAGGCATTGTTTAGCTCTCCTACATCAACTTTCTAAAGCCATAATTAGCTTGCTAATTAGTGTTAGCCAAAATACTTGCAAAATGTAGCTTTAACACTAAAAGCTTATAAGCTTTTTAAAATATGTGGATATGTGGCTTAGTTTGTTCTTGTTTAATTTTCAACTTTGGTATCTGAAGTTTTAGCATGACAACCACTCTCCAAAGCACCTAGACTAATTTTTTCATTAAGGAAAGTTGATTCTGGGCGCCTGGGTGGCTCAGTTGGTTAAACATCTGCCTTTGGCTCAGGTCATGATTCTGGAGTCCTGGGATCAAGCCCCATGTCAGGCTCCCTGCTCAGTGGGGAATCTGCTTCTCCCTCTCCCCTTTGCTCCTTCTCTTTCTCACACTCTCCCTCTCAAATAAATAAATAAAATCTTTAAAAAAAAAAAAAAAAACTTAAGGAAAGTTAACTCTAGGGGTTCCTGGGTAGCTCAGTCAGTTAAGCATCTGACTCTTGATCTCAGCTCAGGTCTCGATCTTGGGAGTTGTGAGTTCAAGCCCCACGTTGGGCTCCACACTGGGTGTGGAGCCTACTTAAAAAAAAAAAAGTTAATTTTAATTTTCCAGGAACAAAGATGATCACTACTGACCTGGATCTAGAAGATATCTGTGTGTGCATACATGCATACACACAGACACACACACACCTAAATATATATGTGTATATATGGACAATGTAAGCATGCAATGTCATATATTACCTCAGAAAAATAGGTACAAACATTGAAAAAAAAGTCTCACGAGAGCTAAAAAAAGATAGTAGCAAATACCTGAAACCATACCCACAATGAAAGGGATCCTATTCATTAAAACCTATACTCCTTTTGAATTCCGGCCTCTGAGTCCCTCCTCTCATTCTCAGGCAACACTGATTTGTTTTCTGTCACCAGAGACTAGTTTGCATTTTCTGGAATTTTATATAAACACGCTCATACTTGCCTGTCTGGCATCTTTCACTCAGTATAATTATCTTGAGATTCACCCATGTTATGTATGCATAAGCAGTTTATTCTTTTTTATTCCTGAGAAGTACTCCATTGCATGGATACACCACAATTTGTCTCTTTAACTAATGATGTGTATTTGGGTTGTTTCCAGTTTTTTACCTAATACAAATAAAGCTGCTTAAATATTCACATACAAGCCCTTTGTGGCCATGTTTCCATTTCTCTAAGAGTGGAATAGCTGGGTCATATGGTAGGTGTATATTTAACTTTTTAAGCAACTACCAAAGTGTTTTCCCAAATGAATTTCCCTACCACCAGTAAATGAAAGTCTGTGTTGCTCCTGATTCTAGTCAACATTTAGTAGAATCGATTTTTAACAAAAAGAACTAACACTCATCAGATACCTGTTAGGGGCCAGGCCCTGTAGTATCACATTTAGACCAAGCAACTGTAATGTTATTATTGCATATTTGCACATAAGAAACTGAAGCTCAAAGAAAGTAAATAATTTTACTCAGGTCATTGAGCTAAAACAAAGCAAGACAAGGATTTGAACTCAGATCAGTTTCAAAGCACATTATCCTTCCTCAAATAACACCGTAAGTAATTAACTTCACTTGAACTTATTTTCTCTGTGAAAGAGCTGCAGTGAAGATCCCATTTATGGTGAAGACCCTGACTGGCTCGTCCATAACAGTGACAAAGTAACAACCTCACTGACCATCAGGATGGGTGTGAACAAACTGGTTTATTCAGATCAATGGACTACACATCAATCAACAATCAAAATGAAGAGCCTAAGTCTTCAAGTATTGGCATGGATAAATATCACAAAACATTCACGAAGTTGGAAAAAATCACATTGCAAAAGGATAGAAACAGTATTTTACCATTTATGTACATTTTATTTTATTTTAAAGATTTTACTTATTTATTTGACAGAGAGCATAAGCAGGAGGAGCAGCAGAGGGAGAGGCAGGCTCCTCACTGAGCAAGGAGCCTGACAACACAGGACTCAATCCCAGGACCCTGAGATCATGACGTGAGCTGAAGGCAGACGCTTAACCAACTGAGCCATCCAGGCACACTTATTTTAATTTTTTTTTAATGTATTTATTTATTAGAGAGAGAGAGAGAGAGAGCGTGCACACATGAGTGTGCAAGAACAGGAGGAGGGGCAGAAGGAAAGAATCTCAAGCACACTCTCTGCTGAGTGTAGGGCTCGATCCCAGGACCCCAAGATCACGACCTGAGCCGAAATCAAGAGTGGGATGCTTAATCAAATAAGCCACCCAGGTGCCCCCATTTGTGTACATTTTAAACACAAAACAACATTATGTAGTGCTTAAATATGTTTTTATGTAGTGAAAGTATAAGAACAAGCATAAATGCAACTTTAGGATAGTGATTAACTGGTGGAGGGATGGGGCATGGGGAGAATGATGCATGGGACTCACGCTTTTTTTTTTTTTGAGAGAGAGAGATCACAAGTAGGCAGAGAGGCAGAGAGAGAGAGGAGGAAGCAGGCTCCCCGCTGAGCAGAGAGCCCGATGTGGGGCTCGATCCCAGGACCCTGAGATCATGACCTGAGCAGAAGGAAGAGCCACCCAGGCGCCCATGGGACTCACACTTTATCTACATTTTATCTCTCAAACAAGAAAAATAAAGCAAATATGGCAAAGTGTAAACATGTTAAATCTGAATGTAGGTGTGTATTGCTTGTTATAGCCTTCGTTTTTTGTTATGTTTAAAATACATGTGTGTGGGATGCCTGGGTGGCTCAGTCATTAAGCATCTGCCTTTGGCTCAGGTGATGATCCCAGAGTCCTGGGATCGAGCCCTGAATCGGGCTCCTTGCTCAGTGGGGAGCCTGCTTTCCCTCTGCCTGCCACTCCCCGTTTGTTCTCTCTCTCTGACAAATAAAATCTTAAAAAAATAAATATAAAATATGATAAAATATATGTGCGTATATATATATCTACCAATCACCTGGATGGCCTGAGGGACATTTTAACTAGACTTTTAATCTATATGATAATATCTTAAGTTAACTCTGACTTTGGTTAAATAATATCATTAAAATCCCATAGTTTAAAAACAACAACAACAAAACTGAAGAATGACTAAAATTAAGCACACTAAAAAGCAGTACTACAGAAGAATTAAAAGTATGTTGGGGAGAAGTTTTGCTTGAATAAGCTGGGTATTTCTAAGCAAAATACAAACCTTATCACTGGACGATGGTGCCTCTTTGTTGAATAACAAAATCTTAGGTGAGGTCTTTGTATCAGAAGAGGGCTCTATCTCTATTAATTTCTCATCCTCTCTTGTGGCAGATTTTGCAGAACCCAAACAGTGGGAATGCTGGATGGCAATTAGCTCACTATAAATAATAAAACCAAACAGAAGCAGACATCTTAAAGTAGTATCAGACATATATCACCAATACTCTTATACTTAAAAGTATCTCAAAAGGACCCCCCAAAAAAGTTTTTCTTTTTAATGAAGAAGCTCAAGATTGAGTAGAACATTATAGATTTAAATAGAATACTTGAGTAGAATATTATAAATTAATGCATATGCTCTGCAGTAAGAATTAAATCAAAATTCTTAGTTGAAAGGTTAACAACGGAACAGAGAATTTCCCTCCCCCTTCCCAAAACAACAAAACAAAAAAGAAGGTTCAAGGGGCAGGAGCACCCAAAAGGGAGGAAAAAAAATTAACGTTGGTTAAACTTGTAAAAATTGGGCGTTTTTGGTTTGTGAAGCTGATTTTTGTTAATGCTTTTTGAAAGTCCTTTGGTGAGAGTAGAACAGCGCTGTCAGCTACTAACTCTTCTCTGGGTCCTCAGCAGTAGAGGACAGCCACATGCAGCCAGGCTGCTAGGTATGTTCCGCGAGGCTGGGCTCAGAGCGCAGCGACCGGCAAGCTGTTCTGGAACAGACCAGAGGCACTGGAGCCGCTTCCTCCCCTGTTCCCTGGAACTGAAGGAGAACAGGCTGCCGCGGCTTCTCCCTCTACAGCTAAACCCCTATCTGTCGGATGGAATGGTGGTCTGATAATGGAGCAGGTACACAGTATGTTCCTATAATCTAAGGAAAACTAGGAAAACAGAATTATCTTTTCTATTTAATCACGTATTTGTCATGTGATGTCTCGGCATGTGCCTTTGCCGGCAGTACAGGTCGTTTGGACTATTTCAAGCCAGGGAGATCCAGAGGGTCTTGAAACAAAACTCCAAATTTAAATTTGAATTTGTTTCATATGTTAAACTTAATATATGTCCACTATGCTTTTAAAACTAACATAAACTGTTCCCTTAATATATGTGTGTTCAGTAGTGAACAATGTGCAGTTGTGCCCTATTGATACTTGGAATTGTTTAAAGAAAATCTTTAAAAAAAAAATATGAATAGATAACATTTAATGGGACCTTTTTTTTTTTTTTAAAGGTTTTATTTATTTGACACAGAGAGAGATCACAAGTAGGCAGAGAGACAGGCAGAGAGAGAGGGAAGCAGGCTCCCTGCTGAGCAGAGAGCCCGATGCGGGGCTCGATCCCAGGACCCTGAGATCATGACCTGAGCCAAAGGCAGAGGCTTAACTCACTGAGCCACCCAGGTGCCCCTAATGGGACCTTTTTTTAAATTTCACAACTGACAGAATAACTATGTGATTTTTAAATGACTTGGGCTTCTCAAAGGGCCAAAGAAAAACCCAAATGATGAAAATATCAGAAAGAAATTTTCATCACCAAGTCCTAGGAAGGCCAGTGTGAGGATTAAAATAGGTTCTCAATATAGCAACTTTGTCCTTTCTGTAATTTAAGATCGAAGAGCTAGGTTTTATTTAAAAATAGCAGACATTATTACAGCGCCCCTCCACCACAAGATTCAGCAATTCTAACAGTAAGACGAGCCCAAATAACGCAGCCTATGCTAATAACTAATCCGTTTTCTTCTCTTAAAAAAACTATTAACTTTTACCAGCTTGTTACATACAAATATTCTTTTTCTTGCATGATTTTAAAAAATAAGGAAGTTTGGGAAACATAAAGGGAACAGAAAGGCAGAAGCAGTTGGACATTTAAATGTGCAGTGGCATGGGGGCAGGCTGGGGAGGCAGCCGGCAGAGCTCTTATCTGGGGTCTAGGGACTGTGATCTCTGCACGGACAGCTTATCAATTCACACTGGATCCAGGGCTGAGGAATGCCCCAGAGCAGCATTCTACTCTGTAAAGTGACCCCACTGTTAGTTTTTTAAAAACAAAAAACAAAAAAACACAGTTACCCAACTCATGACAACCGGCTTTGTTTTCAAACAAAACCTTTGCCTCAGAAGCTGTTCTAGGTACAAACTCTTCACAATCGAAAACTCAACAGCCTCCGCGCTGATGAAGAGAGGAACGGGTCTGCCTCGGACGCGACTAGCGTTTGCAAACACTGCTCTTGCAAACACTGCTCTCCGCCGAGCGGTAAGCACACAGAGGCTACTGCAGCCCCTTGCACTTCCCAGCATTGGTGGTGCCCACTACGAAACGTCACTAACCTCGTGGAGGAGTTGTATTTCCTTCCACCGGCACTTTCCGAACAAGTACACACAGATTTGTGGCGAACAATTCTCTGCACTTTAGAAGGCTTGAAAATGCTCATCCACTCCATGTCAGACATGTGGCCCGGGGCTTCAATGATGAAGTTACTTGGGTGGCAGCACTTGGATTCATACATGTCACTCTCCCCTAGACAGGTTTCATTTTTATGGCAACAGGAAACTCCAGACCTTTCTATGTCATCTTGACTTTCAACATCCAGCTTTTCTGGTTGTCTGGAACCGGAACAGCTGGCCAGGCCCAGGTACACATTGACATCATGCCACTGTCTCTCATCAGATAACGACGTGGATGTTTCGGAGAGTTGTTTCTCTTCATTCTGAATCCCGATCCCATTACCTTTTGGTGACTTTGCATGGATCTTGCACAATGTACTTTTGTTTTCCGGTTCGATCTGCATTTTTCCTCCCAGAGACCAAGACTTTTGCTTCTCCAGTAAGTCTTTTGAAAACAGAGATGAGATAGCAATTACACTTTTTTCCCCAAATGAAGTAGTACCCTGTCGTTTCTTCTCTTTGCACACATCACAAGGGCTCCTGTCTGACCGATTTTGCTGAATCAACGTGGTCTCAAATTTTGCATCTTTAACCAATGACTTCTGATTTTTCTCCCTCTTAATGTCGACTTTTGGGCGGTGATTCTCAAGGTCTGACAAACACATGTCTCTGCTACGGTGGCATTACAAAAAAAGGAAGTTATAAGATACACTTGATACTGTCACTCTAAATACTTCACCCAAACCTCATTCATTGAGCTAAATCCTATCGAGACCCATTTTTCTGAAATGAAAACATAAGGGAGAATGTGTATTCTTTCTTTAGAGCCTGATTTCAGCCCAACTTCAAGGAAGTCTCTCTGAACAGGAAGCCCACACGCTCACTTTCCCCTTCCTGTCCTCGACTCCCACCATGCTTACTGCCCACGCGACAGTCCTCGTTTTACTGTGTGTATCATCTACTTAATCGTGCAGCAAACTTCCTATCATAACTATGTTGTTCGCTAACTTTCATGCATATGTCCTGTCTTTTCAATAGACTACTAAGTTTCTTAATATGTAGAGGCATTTTAATCCTCCTGGGCACTTTAGGATAGCCTTTCACAAACACTAAGTGTTCTGTAAATACTTGTTGATCGATCTGTCCCCTTCCTAATTCTATTAGTTTCACAGTAAACAGAGGTAGCGCCAGGACTGAAAGGGCACGGAGATTCAAGGGACAGAGACACAGTGGAAAGTGCCAAATACGTCTACCATATAGCACTCAAGACCATCCCAGTTACCTGCGAGATATTTACATGGCAACATACTGAAAGGTGGTCTAAAGTAAGAATGACAGGTGTGCGAAAAACGAAAATTAAGAATATACTGGGGCGCCTGGGTGGCTCAGTGGGTTAAAGCCTCTGCCTTCGGCTCAGGTCATGATCTCAGGGTCCTGGGATCGAGCCCCGCATCGGGCTCTCTGCTCAGCGGGGAGCCTGCTTCCCCCCTCTCTCTCTGCCTGCCTCTCTGCCTACTTGTGATCTCTCTCTCTGTCAAATAAATAAATAAAATCTTTAAAAAAAAAAAGAATATATACAAACGTGATAAACCTTTTCATAAACTGTCTTCATGTCCCATGTACTCAGGTATTCGAATCTGGAGAGTCCTGAGCCCTCAGAAAACTCAACCCCCACCTCCTGGAAGGGCACAGGTCAATTTACACCCTTCAAGAACAACCTCACTCATCTACCCCAAGGGCCTCCCAGGGGCAACGAAGTACAGAGAAGGGAAAAGCTAGTATGGTAGGGGCTTTTGCCGGTGAGAGCACTCTAGCCAGTGCGGTACGTGCCAGCAGCAGCGGGGACACAAGGCAAGAGTGTTAACACCCCCCAGCAGAAGGCCTGGAAAGAAAAGGAAAGCCAGCACAGCAGTCACACTGTCTTCCTTCCAACGGCTCTTGCAACTACTAACTACCAGGCAAAGGAGCTGCTGGCAGCCAGCCTTCGTGGTTACATGGTCACACCTAGTGGCCAGGAACTTCCCTAATTCCTGCTCCCATTCATGACTTCTTGTCATACTTCTGCTTGGAAAAGTAAACTAAATTTAACTGTGGGACAGTTATATGCCTGTTAAATTAAATCACACCTCATATATTTATATTTTAACTTTACAGAAACCAATTTAGTTCACACACTGCTTATTATAGGTAAGAAAAGGTGTCTCCTCCTATTAACAAGGAAAACAGGAAAATCCAGCTAAAAACAGAGATCACCCTCAGCTAGCTGAACTCCTGTTACAGTTATTTATACCATTTGTTGGGGTTGTTTCTTTTAGAGAAGTACCATGTCCTATGTATCTTTATTTTCCCCATTAGCCCAGTGAGTGCTAAACACTAAACTCTGAGTTCACATGAAAGAGTAAATGACTCCCATCTGGTTTCTACTTGAGCTCAAAGCCTTGTACATAACAGACACACAAATAAGGCTAATGAATTTCCTTTATCAAGTGGCTAAAATCAGGATCAGGCCTAAAATTCTAAGATCAGGTCTCATTACAACCCAGAATTATAATGACAATTACTAGCTCATATATATTGATTCCTTACTATATAGTGAATAATAGTAGATACTGACCCATAGTAAGTACTTAATAATAAATAGATTGAATGATAAAATAAAATACAAGATCATACTAATAGCATCTTGCTAAGATTACCTGGACTCCAGAACCTTTGATTCCTCCATCTTTGAGTCATATATCTGTATTAATTCCTGAGAATTTTCCACATTAAAATTAAGAAACTGCAGATCACTCTGTTGTTTTACATAAATCTGCCGTAGATATTGATAAATCAATAAGATGTGACAACAAAACTATATTGAGCCAACATTCAAATGCTAAAACAGATCAGTGATAGAGAAATATGCTAAATATGTTTGCTTTTATTTTTCCTATGTTAGCACTCAGATTTGTTAGTATAACTAGTTTCCAAACTTTTCATTACCGTAAGCAAGACCCTATCAGCTATGCTAAATATGATACACCTTTAATGTAGTTAGGATTCCAAAAGCACCATAAACAAAAATCGACACACACTTTTCCTTATTTGATGTTTGTTTAGAAATGCTTCCCAGATAGTAAGAACAGTATAACTGGGGACATACCTGTCTCAGATTATGGAGTTCTGCATTCGTACGTTCTTGCTTTGACTTTGCAATATCAAGTAACTCATCTTTCCTTTTTTCTCTCTCTGCTATTTAAGAACAAATATTATTAAAATATTTTTCATCAGCTACATCAACACAAATCTCTTCATTTCCAAAAATTTAATGTTCCAGTAGCTTGTTTTCCCCTTATTCCTGAACTTAAAATTTGTAAAACGCATGGCTGGGAAGAGCTTTAATCTGTGATTCTAATTAAATCTTTCACCAAATTTGAAAATTTTCACAATATAATTAATGCTGAGTCAAAAAAGGATTCACAATTGTATCAACTGTATGATCAAATCACAATGTATGTTTTGTATACACAAACACACAGGAAAAGTCTGAGAGCAAATACACCTAAGTATTTAAAGAAGCTTTTTTTGGATGGGAGGATTAATGACAATTATTTTCCTCTCTTTTTTTAAGGGGGGAGGAGCATGATAAAATACATATTATTTTAATTTTTTAATTTTTTTCACATTACATGAGTAACTTATGAATGCATTTGATTAAAAACCCAAACAATATATTACCTCTATCAACAGAAAAAAATGAACATTACAAGGGACAAAAAAAACAAAACCATGATTTTTACCACTATGCAAGCCAGTCTGATATAATCTCATAATCAGGCCCTTACTATATATTGTCACTGACCAAAGACCAAAGATAATTATGTTTATAAAGTGCCCACACAGCAGATAAATTTGCCCAGCACTCCTTTAAAGACTTCCTATTTCTTGAAAACTCTTCACCTGATAGGTAATTAAGATTCCAAGTTCTCTTGAATACA
>CM052889.1:75255502-75284903 GCA_028534135.1 Potos flavus | reverse complement strand
GCGCCTGGGTGGCTCAGTTGGTTAAGCGACTGCCTTCAGCTCAGGTCATGATTCCGGAGTCCCGGGATCGAGTCCCACATCGGGCTCCCAGCTCCGCGGGGAGTCTGCTTCTCCCTCTGACCTTCTCTCCTCTCAGGCTCTCTCTCACTTTCTCTCTCTCTCTCTCAAATAAATAAATAAAATCTTTAAAAAAAAAAAAATCTTCATTCTTTTACAAAGCCATCAACACTTTGCTGAAACACAGACACTCCACTAACTAGAAGTAGGACATGAGAAAGCCATTTTCTAAAAACACATTCAGAACTTGGCAAATGAGGGATGCCTGGGTAGCTCAGTTGGTTAAGGATCTGCCTGTGGCTTGGGTCCTGATCCTGGAGTTCTGGGATCAAGCCTGGCAGTGGGCTTCCTGCTTAGCAGGGAGTCTTTTTCTCCCTCTCACTCTGCTGTACCCCCTGCTTGTGCTCTCTCACTATCTCTTTGTTAAATAAATAAATAAAATCTTAAAAAAAAAAAAGAATTTGGTAAATGAGAACCTACAGGAAGGAAAGAATCTAAAGTACTATATAAGGACTAATACCAGAAAAAAAATTTAATATTATGCTTAAGGAGAAATAAAGTGATTCACACAGAAGTGAGAAATCAACAATGCTTCACTTAAGAAAAAAAATTAGTATCTTTATAAGAAGCTCAAGCTAAATGTATAAAATAACCCTCTACCTCAATTTTAAGTAAATCTGATACAATCTAAATAAAAATTTATAACAAATCTATGGTTCTTTCATAAAACTCTTTACATGTCCTTTTTCTCATGGACGAAAAAGGGTAAACATTTTTATTATCGCTTCACATCTGGACATCGCATAAAACCTTTAAGGAAAAAGGCATGCACTTTGCTATAGACTGCAACTCTGCTAGGCTGCTGTTCTGTTTGCCTGTGGACAGAGGACCAGGCAGAGGAAAAGTGACAGGGGTCTGTGCACAGCACCCGCTCTCCCCAACATGGTTCATACTCAGCCCTTCCGATGGGGGTCGGTAGTACCACCTCGCTTTCAAAGGTAATCCTTGTGCACAAAATCAAAAATGCGAAGAGAAGCACGGTGAAAGTCATGTGGGCAGGTTTAAACTACTCTGTCTTTTCTGTTCAATTCTGAATTTATTTCTTGGCATTACATGAGTCAATACCATAATGAAAGCATATAAATGTAATGGATTTGCATTATTTATGCAGAGTTGCATTTAGTTTATGAATTCAGTCAGAAGCACAAAGAAAAAAATTTAAAAAAGGAATCACAGCTACTGTGATAGTAGAAGCAATGCCCACAAGGCATCTGTGACTCTCTCCTGGTCTCAGTGCTACCTCCCTCTCATATTAACAGCACTGTGACACACTGCGTGTAATTCCTAGTGTTTAGAGATGTTTGTTTTAAATATAGTGTGGCCCCTAAACAAAACCCAACTACTTTATTTGGAGTTCAAGGATAATTTTATTTATTTATTTTTTAAAGATTTTATTTTTAAGTAATCTCTACACCCAACATGGGGCTCAAACTCATGACCCTGATATCAAGGGTTGTATGCTCCACCCACCAAGCCAGCCAGGCACCCCTCAAGGGTAATTTTATTTATTCATTCATTCATTCATTCATTCGTCAGAGAGAGAGAAAGCACAAGCAAGGGAAGCAGCAGGCAGAGGGAGAAGCAGACTCCCCGCTGAGCAGGGAGCCCCATGCGGGACTGGATCCCAGGACCCTGGGATCATGACCTGAGCTGAAGGCAGACGCTTAACCATCTGAGCCACCCAGGCACAGCTCAAGGGTAATTTTAAACATATCTGAGTTTTGCCTTAATCTCTGACTTTAGAATAATCTATCATTGCATAAGAAGCAACTCCACTGTAAAGATAAATGTTTTCCTAGATGTGATACTTTTCTACATGGCTGGGTTTAGCTGAGAGATCCAAGTGGAGTGGGTCCACCTATTTTCACAAAGTGGTCACAGAAAACAAAGAGGTATTGGACTCCCGTGATGGATGCCTGAGCAAGCAGCCTAAACAAGACAGCACAGGGGGAAGGGGCCTGGAAGTCTGCAGCTGCCACATTCTGGCCAAGGCTTTGCCGTTTACTGCCTGGGAGAACTGAGGCAATCACTCGATCCCACGGGGCCTCATTTACAGGACTGTCAGGGCCCCAGAAATGTGAACTGGTATCCTCGCTTTATTTGCAAACTTCTTATAAGCAGTTATATACAAACAAATGAAACATGTCTCTAAGCTTATGCGAAGAACTTCATCTTCAATGAGAAGGAAAAAAGTTTTGAACTTAATAGACAAGTATATTTTTAAGACATCTTCCAGCTTCAAATAAAATACGCACATTTTTAGCCAGAGCACCTGACAGCATATTACCATGTTAAGCCTTTTAAATTATTTTTAGGCTTGGAATGTCTGGGTGGCTCAGTCAGTTAAGCATCTGCTTTGGGCTCAAGTCATGATCCCAGGGTCCCAGGATAGAGTAACCACGTCAGGCTCCTTGCTCAGCAGGGAGTCTGCTTCTCCCTCTGCCTGCAGCTCCCCCTGCTTGTGCTCTCTCTCTCTCTCACAAATAAATAAGTAAAACCTTAAAAAAATTAAATTATTTTTAGGCTTAATTCACTTTTTTAATTTAAACATACGAAAGTTGTTTTGAGACAGTGGTACGAGTAGAAAAAGTATTTAAGAAATCAGCTTAGGGGGCGCCTGGGTGGCTCAGTTAAGCGTCCAACTCTTTTTTTTTTTTTTAAGATTTTTTTTATTTATGTATTTGAGGGAGAGAGAGAGAGAGTGAGAGAGAGCATGAGAGGGGAGAAGGTCAGAGGGAGAAGCAGACTCCCTGTGGAGCAGGGAGCCAGATGCGGAGCTCCATCCCAGAACCCTGGCAGACGCTTAACCGACTGAGCCACCCAGGCGCCCCACAAAATGGATTTTCTGTGGGCCTAGGAGTTTCTTACCAACTAGCAGAGTTCCTGGCACACAAAAGTTGATCCAAAGATTGTTTGTAAATCAACTGTAAAGCTATAAATATACATATATATCTTTATATATATTTACATATGTATTTTTATTACTAGATTAACTTTGAGAGAGCAATCCCAGAAATAACGGAAATAGTGACCTCTAATGGTAGAAAACTGCATTTCCCCCCATTCTTATCACATGACATGAAAATTAAGAATTCCACTTCATGTGAAAAAATGTTAATAATGCATTTTGCCCTTTAGCCTATAGAAATGTACTCTCCTCCTAGAAGGAAGGACATTGAGGATATATATAACTAGATCCCAAAAATGTCAATTTAATTAATTCTGTTTGGAACTTTACCTCCAAATCTATGATTTTCCTCATACTAAATACAAAGCCTAATAAAATTTGGCCAGCAGGGACAGAGATAAGATCTATACATCAGTGATTCTCAACTGGGGGCAGACAGGGAGAGGTCTGAACTAGTGGAAACTAGAGGGGTATGTAAGGGACAGTGTGGGAGAATGTGGCTGGGGACATGGAATGCAATTTTTATGTTTATCTGGAGGGGGGCCTAAGGCAAACTATTGATAAATTTGCTATTTTTAATCATGAAAAATTCATCCTTAACATTACTACTTCGGGTTCATACTGATATAACAAAATAGATCTGCATTTTTCCAACTATAATCACAGGTGATCTATTTGCAAAACTGGAAAATTGTTGAATTCCTAATTTTTACCTAGTATTTGCAAAAGTATAAACATCCTTCCTTCTTCAATTCATAAGATCCTTTCTTAATGAATTTTTAAGCACACGTATTACGTTTTTAGTGAGAAGTGTAGTCACGCACTCAAGCTAGAAGAGAGGGAAGGTAGTTCCTCATTTTATATAAGAGGAAACAGGGTTAACTGGGAGGCATGATAACAACTTTAATATTCCCTGCCTGGTCCCTCCTGGTCCCTCCAAGCATATTTAAAAAGTTACTATTTTGAGAGAGATGTAATTCCTTTTTAGCTGTACCACAGAAAGTTTGGGCTACAGTCACAGAACTATTCAGAAATCACTTAAATTAATTATCTATTTTTACCAGTAAAAACCAATTCATCATGCAGGCAACTTTTCTCTTGCTTGAGGCGAATGATCTCTTCCCGTTGTTCATTATTTTCTGTTGTCTTTTCATTTAGATCCTCTTCACAAATAGAAGAAAATAAAAGTCCTTGAGTAAATACTACTTGCTAAAAGAATATAAACTGTGAGTACCTCTCATGCCCTCGGCACCCTTTCCAATTAATGTGAAGTCCCGTTGGAGCTGCAGCCGACATATGTCCCGTATCTAAACCTCACTGCATCCCTGGCAATGACCTTGTCGGCTTCCCTATCCCTAACTGGTCTCTCTGCTCCAATCATGCCTCTCCTGTTATAGCCTATTGCCCACAGAGCAATCAGGGCATTTTTTTTTTTTTTTTTTAAGTAAACTCAACCCCCAGCGTAGGGCTCAAACTCACAACCCCAAGATCAAGAGTCACATGCTCTTCCAACTCAGCCAGCCAGGCATCCCAGGGCAATCTTTTAAAAGTAAAAAATCTGTGGGACACTTGGGTGGCTCAGTCAGTTAAGCGGCTACCTTTGGCTCAGGTCATGACCTCAGGGTACTGGGATCAAGCCCTGCATGGGGCTCCTTGCTCAGCGGGGAGCCTGCTTCTCCTTCTGCCTGCTGCTCCCCCTGCTTGTGCTCTCTCTCTGACAAATAAAATCTTAAAAAAAAAAAAAAGCAGCAAAGATCTCCTCATGTCACTTCTCTCCTAAAAAGCCCTTCTACCACCCTTAGGATGAAATCCAAATTACCCCTAAGCCCTGAATGGCCTGGTTTGGCCTATCACTCTCCACCTTCTTTTGTTCTGTTCCTTGAACATGACCCAACCTCAAAACCCACCCAGAACTTTTGCATTTGCTGTTCCTTCTGCCTGGAAGGCTCTGGGCCCAGATATTCACATGGCTAGTTCTTCCCGCCATCCAAGCTTCTGCTCGAATGTTCTCCTCAAAGTCACCTTCCCAGTCCACCCCTCAGTCTCTAGTCCACTGTCCATTACCTTGTTGTCCTTTAAAGAGATGACAGAGTCTGTCCCTGCTGTCAGGGGGTGTATAGTGTGATTATGGTTTTAGATGAAGTTACATAAACAAAGCGTATGATTTGCCACAGGTCAGGGCATCATAAGAATAAGATTTTAGAAGGCTGAGTCTTTTAAATTGACCACAATAAACTTTCGCAGTTTCAACAGCAACTCACTGGCTCAGGGTGTAGGAGTGCTGAAAATCCTGGCTCCATTCTGTTCGTGTCTGTGCAATGACCTCCCTCACGCCTATGTGCTCCTGGCCCTCTGGAGGTTAATGTGTGCCCTGAACAGAACTCAGGAAGGCTTATTCTGATCTTCCCTGTGGTGCACAGAAGGCACCATTTTAGATAACCACCCTCTGACATCTCCACAAAGCCCCTGTTCTATAAAAGCTGTGGATTAAGGTCTGGACTTTGCAGAGAGTAGCTATGTAGCACCAGGATCATGGTCTGCCCAATCCCCCCCACCGGCAAGATACCCTGAATAAAACTCCACGTAAAAGGTATGGAGTGGCCTCCTTTGCTTTCAGTCTCAAAGTGCCTTCTCAGTCTGGAAGGTCCTTAACTGTCCCTTCTCCACCTCTATGGCCCTATGCCCACTATGGGCAGAGGTGAGAGTAACTTCCACCAAAACATGACTTTGTCATTCTATGGTTGCTTCTTGCACAGTGGAAGTCTGTCTCCGTGTCTAACACGATGACCACTGACTCTGCCCCTGGGTGGGGAAAGGCCAGAGAAAAGTGGGCCTACCTCTGTGCCCCCTGTAGGCAAATTTAAGCTCTTACTCCACCACCTACATCCACATTCACATAAACAGGAGTAACCTATTTGGTATACCTAGCCTCCCCTTCTTTATAAAATTTCAAGTAACATTACTTAGAAGGAAATGAATCATGGAGTTACTCTGAGAACAAAAATAGAAAAGGAGAATGCAAAAGGAATTTTCAAAAATAAAACTTGTGCCAAAAAGCCACCCTGGCAGATTGTGTTGTTAGTGGCAATCCCTCATCCCTCCCTGCATTCCTCCCGGAGGGACAGATATTTCTCCACTGCCTGACTTGGGGTTCAGCCACATGATGCTTTAGCCAACAAAGGCAGGGTGTCTCGGGTCCTTGCATGTTTCTGCTTCTCTTTTTTATCCATCCATCCATCCATCCATCTAATTTTAAGTAAGCTCCACACACAAGGCTGAGCTCCAACTCAACGACCTCGAGATCAAGAGTTGCATGCTCTCCTGAATGAGCCAGCCAGGTGCCCCTGCTTCTTCTTCTAAGTTTCTGCCTTTGGGGGTGCCTGGGTGGCTCAGTCAGTAAAGTGTCTGCCTTCAGCTCAGGTCATGATCCCAGGATCCTGGGATCAAGCCCCGAGTCGGGCTCCCTGCTCAGTGAAGAGTCTGCTTCTCTCTCTCCCTGCAGTTCCCTCTGGTGTGCTCTCTCTCTCTCTCAAATAAATAAATAAAATCTTTTTTTAAAGGATTAAAAAAAAAGTTTCTACCTTCACCACGGGGAAAAGTGCCCAGACCAGCCTACTGGCGAGAAGTGAGACATGGGATGCGGAATTGCCCCCGAGGAGCAGATCGGCTGAGCCCAAGTGGGATACGCCAATCCCCGCTGGGCTGATACCTGAGCTTATCAGATGCTTCTGGCTGACAGGCACTAAGCTGTTGTTGCTGGTTGTTATGAAGTATAAATTAACAATACCTAACTGGTACAGCAAAGGCAGCTTATTTTAAAAATATAACTCATTATACACTTTCCCCCAAGTCTGTTACTTACCTTATAACATGAAAACTGCAGCATAATTCTGTACAAATGAAATGAACATTTCCTGGTAGGATCTAAGGCCAGCAAGAGACCTCTCAATCACAAGATGATGTGAACCCAAATGAAGAAATATGTGCCCAAGATGAAATGCTTGAATTGATGTCTCTTCCTTACCTTTCAGTTTATTGACTTCAATTTTAAGTGTCTTCAATTTCTGCTTGTAATCTTGCTTTTCTTTCACAATACAAGTCTCCACCATCTTCGCATCACGCAAGGCATGCTCTAACAGTTTAAATTTCCCTGAGCAGTCTGCGATGTGATTGACGGCCTCGATAATATCTTTGTCCTAAGAACCAAATTTGAAGACTGTCTGTAAGATTTTTAAATTTCAACTAATCAATAGAAGAAGATTTCACTCGTTAAGGTCCCACCATGTGCCAGGTTTCGTTCTAGACACTTTATGGTCGTTTACTAACATAACCTCATAGGAACTCTCTGAGACGGTATTACCACTATCCCCACGTGACAGACAGTCAATAGTAAAAAGCCCACGGATCCACAACTAGTTAGGGATGGAGCTCCAATTTGCCCCGAGCCAGCTGGCCCCTGCCACCATGCGTGAACCACCATAGCTTACGGTTTCAGAAAGTTGATAACCACAGTGTGATTACTTAAGAGACTATAATCGCAGTAGGAGAGCTGGCGGCCCTTGGAGGGGGCTACTCTCTGCGCTACCGATAAATCCCACGGGCCTCTCTCTCCTACCCCTTTATTCCAGGTTGTTAAAATGGCAGACTCCAAGACCTGATTCCCAAACTACCCAAATCGGAACCTCTTATTGTTGAGGTGGTTGTTTTAACTACAAAAAAGGTATCTGCTTGTGGAAAATTCAAACAATACCTAGAAGTATAAACATATCAAGTAAAGGTTCCCTCCCTCCCCCACTCACAGGGAATGACTATTATTATAATAGCTGTAATACAGAGTAGTTATTAGAAGCAGGTTTCACCCCTGCTTAAGGACAGGCGTTTCTGCTATAGCACCAGGTATGCATTCCTGGAGATGCTCACGGTCTGCACATCTCACACCAGGAAGACTTTATGGGAAAAATAGGATTGGAGGACCAATGGAACTTCGTGATTAGACTGGTAGCAAAAAACAAGTCTATTAAGTATGCAAACACAGTTCAGCAAATCCCAGGGCCGACACGCCAGTCAGTCTTTCGCAGCATCTTCATTAGCACTCACAGCCTCACCAGGAATTTGCCACAACGGAAACCAGAGTAGTTGTTAAAGCCACTAAATCGGTCCCTATTTGACTAAAGACAATCTTGTGGATTTTAATATTTTCTCTTCAATTTTAAGAAAGCTTGCCCGTGACCACTTTAAAACATTAAAATGCAGGGGAAAATCACATATGAACTGGCATGAGGGTCCCATTATGCCTAAATCATTCCCTATTCACACGCTGCCCAACATGTGTGACATGACTGACAGAAAAGACTGTCAGTCAGTCACTAATCATGGCATGATAGTGGCTCTATCAACTGCTGGATTGCCAAGTTTCTCTCTCCATTAAAAAACAAAAACAAAGAAACATGAACAAGCTATCTGATTGTCAATGACTTTATGAGAACTAACGCTGGATACTTTGGAAGAAAACAAGTTAATCCAGACATGCTAAACCATGGAATGAGCCTTGGAGACAGAGACCAAAAGTGGAGTCCTGTCTCCTCTTTCAGTGTCTTGGGGGACACCATTTTAAACTTGTTTGCCTCATTTCTAAAATGAGTCTTTTCTTTTTTTTAAAGATTTTATTTATTTATTTGACAGAGAGAGAGATCACAAATAGGCAGAGAGGCAGGCAGAGAGAGAGGGGGAATCAGGCTTCCTGCTGAGTAGAGAGCCCGATGCGGGGCTCGATCCCAGGACCCTGAGATCATGACCCGAGCTGAAGGCAGAGGCTTTAACCCACTGAGCCACCCAGGCACCCCTAAAATGAGTCTTATTTTATTTTAAAGATTCATTTACTTGAGAAAAAGAAAGAGAGCTTGCAAGTAGGGGGAGGGGCAGAGGGAGAGACTCTTCAAGCAGACTCCCCACTGAGCCTGGAGCCTGACACGGGGCTCAACCCCACAACCCATGAGATCATAACCTGAGCCAAAATCAAGCGTCAGACACTCAACGGACTGAGCCACCCAGGCACGCCCTTTTTTTTTAAGTTTTTATTTTTAAGTAATCTCTACACTCCATGTGGGGCTCAAACCCACAATCCCAAGATCAAGAGTCACATGCTCCACTACACCAGTCAGGTGCCCCTAAAATGAGAATTTTATTTTGTTTTATTTTGAAAGATTCTATTTATTTAAGAGTGAGTGAAAGTGAGAGAGATTAGAGAGGGAGGGGGAGAAGCGGACTCGCCGCTGAGCACAGAGCCTGATGTGGGATCCGATCTCAAGACCCTGCGATCATGACCTGAGCCAAAGGCAGACGCCCAACCGACTGAGCCACCCAGGGGCCCCCCTAAAGTGAGAATTTTAAAAGAGACAGCAACGTTAGTAGCTCTACCATCTGATTTGTAATGGGACTTAAGATAATGAATGTGACTATACTTTATAAAGGACAAAGTGCCCTGGCAAATGAAGGTATTATTATTTTGAATTACCTTTAGCTTTATCATTGTAGTGAGAGCCTGTTCTCGAGCCTGTAATTGTCCTACCTGGGCAGAAAGTTCCACTAATGTGTTGCTGAGATTTTCGTTTCTAGCCTACAAGGGAACAACACATAAAATACTAATTGAGTCATTTAAAAGCTTTCATTACTATCATTAGCCACAATCTGTGCTCATTCTGTTTTGTTTTCTCTTTAATGTTCATTTAATAACAAAGCGGGCCAAGTAAGCAGTCATCAAAAAGAAATACAAATCTCTCTCTCCATTACCTCTAGCATCCTTTCAATGCTTATGTTTGCCCTACTGAATCATATTGGTCATGCTTACAAATGTCTGTTTCCCAATCTCTTCTATGTATAATTCTAGATTGGCAAAAAAGAAAATAAATGAATGAAAATTGGATTAGTAAGAGATTGCCTTTGCTGAAATAAAGTAGCATTAGTGAACTTCTATGCTCATGCATGTGTGTGTGTCTACACATATACAAAATTTTTACTCTAAGTTGAAAGACCTTCACTTCATACTGGGGTATTCCCACTTATCAGGTTTTTTTGCAGGTTTTGTTTGTTTGTTTGTTTGTTTAGCCACAGAACTACATGATATATTTATTGGCTGGAAAAAAAGAATGAGGCTTTTAAAATAATATCTTCATGAAGGAAATTTAAATATACGTTACTAAGTGAAAGAAGCCAATATGAAAAAGCTACATACCATACGATTCCAACTATATGACATTCTAGAAAAGACACAACTATGGAGATGGTAAAAAGGTCAGTGGTTCCAGGGGCTGGGAGAGACAGGCATGGAACACAGGATTCTTAGGACAGTGACATTATTCTGTACAATACTACAATGGTGGATACATGTCATTATGCATTTGTCAAAACCCACAGAATAAACAAACCAAGAGTGAACCCTAATGTAAACTATGACTTTGGGTGACAATGATGTGTTAATAGATTCACTAATTGTAACAAATGTACTACCGTGGTGGAGAATGTCCATAGTTGGGGAGACTGTGTTTGGTGGTGGAGGCAGGGGTTAGAGAAGAAATTTATGCATTCCACTCTGTTTTGCTGTGAACATAAAGCTGCTCCAAGAAATAAAGTTTATTAATAAAAAAAAAACTTCCTGCTATGAACTGACCTGTATCCCCCCAAAATGCATATGTTGAAGTCCTAACCTCCAATGTGGTGGATTTGGAGATGCTCCTTTGAGAGACAATTAGGTGTAAAAGAGGTCATGAGTGGGGCCCTCATGATGGGATATCCTTGTAAGAAGAGACACCAGATCTTGCTCATTCTTTCTCTCATACAATTTTTTTTTAAGGTAAGCCCTATGTCCAATGTGGGGCTTGAACTCATGACCCCGAGAACAAGAGTCGCATGCTCTACCGACCGAGTCAGCCAAGCGCCCCCTACATTTCCATTTTTTAATTCAACATACCAATAGTTTACTTATTTTATGGCTAAAAACTGTCTAGAATAATAATCTGAAAAAATAAAAAAGGCATTATCATTATGAAACAAGCATAATACGAAGGCTACAACAAAAATGTGGCTCTCTGTGCCTCTCATAAAACATGAGTTCAAAAAATATCTGATGACCAGTTAGAACTGAAAAGTGAAAAATCAGTCTTACAGATTTTATTCCCAGTATGTCACTCACATGATGTAGATACTGTTTATCGTATCAGAGAAGGCACATTAAGATAAGCTTCACGTGAAGCTACCAAAACTTGACACTATTCGTCTCAGACTTTGAGAAAGGCTTCCTAAAATAACCCATTGTTGATAAAGTGACAGATGCTCCCAGACCAAATGGGCTGACAGTCACAAGAGGTGGTAATGAAGTTTATCTCCCAGACAACACAGCATTGCGCAGCCAACCAAAGCCGTACCGTGAACACAAAACTATGGCGGCAGATGGACAGACACACACACACACACACACACACACACACACACACGTATATTTTAATGGAAACATTTAAATCTAATTTCTCGATAACCTGAAACAAACAGAATTTGGGCAAGTGAAGCTTATCACAAAATAAAACCAACCTCAAGGTCTTCAGAGAGGAGAGAGGAATGGGTTGCCTTTTGAGCCATTTCCTGAAGCTGTAGCTGCGTCTTCTGAAGAATCGTTTGGCATTCAATTTGATTAGATTCAAGGGTTTTTACCTTCTTTGTGAGTGACCTGATTATTTCAGTTCTTTTATGTAGTTCACCTGAGGGAAATTTCATCAATGACTACCTTTTGATCAGATCTGAAGCTTAAAATGCATTTTCAAACACACGATTAAAAGGTTAAGTGTGCTATATAATAAAGGATAATTATTTTTTAAGAATGTATTATGGAATCCACAATACTGTACCCTAGTCTAGAAACAGAATAGTCAGCGACCCAGAAGCCCCCGGATGTCCCTTCCTAAGCACAATGTCTCCAATTCCCACTTTCCCAACTGCCGTCCTGATATTAATCATTTGCCTGATGAGTTCTTCCCTTAGCTTTTTTCCACCTAAGATGATGATCCTGAGATTTATCCACATTGTTGTATGTGACTGGTATTTGTGCGCTGTTGTTGCTACGTAATATCCCATTATATGACTCGGCCAAAATGTATTTACTACTATTGGTGGCCACTTGGGTGGTTTCCACTTTGCAGCTATTATGAACAACACTGCTCTGAATATTACCATACATGTATCTTGGTGCATTTTTGCAAGTTTCTCTAGAGCCTTGCTACTCAAATGGGGTCCTCAAGCTAGCAGCACTGACATCACCTGGTTTATTTGTCAGAAATGCAGACTCAGGCCCCAGACCTATTGTACCAGAATCTACATATTAATAACATCCTTAGGTCATTCACGTGTACTCTGAACTGTGCATATATTCCTAGAAGTGGAAATTCCTAGAAGTGGGCCATGAGCTAGGTATAACTTTAACTTTACTAGATACTGTCAAATGATTTTTCAAAGTAGTTGTACCAACTGACGCTCCCACCAGCAGTGAATGAGTCTTTCCTTGGCTCCACAACACCTTCTACCCTTATATATACCTGATAATTTTTGCCAGTCTGGTAAGTGTAAATGATATCTCATTATGGTTTTAATTTGCATTTCCCTAGTTACTAATGAGAATGAGAATCTTTTTTGCTAAGTAGGCTCCATGCTGGGCTTGGAGTTCCAACACAGGGCTTGAACTCATGACCCTGGGATCAAGACCTGAAGTGAAATCAAGAGTCAGGGGGCATCTGGGTGGCTCAGTGGGTTAAAGCTTCTGCCTTCGTTCAGGTTATGATCTCAGGGTCCTGGGATCAAGCCCCGCATCAGGCTCTCTGCTCAGCAGGGAACCTGCTTCCTCTCTCTCTCTGCCTGCCTCTCTGCCTACTTGTGATCTCTCTCTCTGTCAAATAAATAAATAAAATCTAAAAAAAAAAAAGAAATCAAGAGTCAGATGCTTAACTGACTCAGCCACCCAGGCACCCCTCAAGTTTCTTATTTTAAAACCAGATACTGTTGGCTATATGCAATGTCATCTTCATTCTTTAACACATTTGTATAAGGTATTATATTACATCTAATGTGCAACTGAATCAAACACGATGTGTGTATGTGTGTGGCTGGATATGGTCAGAGGAAAAATCAAATGATCATCAAAGAAATGGAAAATTATGCATATTTAGATTGTCATGTTTCAGAATCCTTTGGGTGACAGAAGATAAAAAAGGAGGTGCAATATAGTTATCTATTAAACAGATCTAATGTTTTCCCTTCTAATACAATCTGGTATTGATGTAGTGTCACTAGAACATTCAGACCTTAGGGTAGCACTAAAAGGATGACAGAATTAAAATATGGTACAAAGAAAATTTCTGCAAGCCATTTTTGAGACTGCTATATTTTTAAAAGATGACTATTTTAGATACTTAAGATCAAGCTCAATATCAAAAATTTAAAATCTTTGAGTCAGTTCAACAGAAATGGCTAGTCCTATGGCATCTTTATTCATCTTCTAGCTCAAAACTAATTTCATTCAGATTCACTTTTTTTTTTAAAGATTTTATTTATTTATTTTACAGAGAGAGAGAGATCACAAACAGGCTCCCTGCTGAGCAGAGAGGCTGATGCGGGACTCGATCCCAGGATCCTGGGATCATGACCTGAGCCAAAGGCAGACGCTTAACCAACTGAGCCACCCAGGTGTGCCTCAGATTCACTCTTCATACTTTGGGTTAATTGGAGCTCTCTCCAGTACCCTTTCTACATTTAAGCTGTCTGCCCAACTTGAATTCACACTGTGTCTGTTCGATTGTGAGTGTGCATAAAGGCCTCCTACCTTCAATTAAACCAAACTCTAGGGCAGCAGGGATTGTGTTGAGATATTCTTTCTTATCTTTCCTGTGAGCCTCCTTTTTTCCCCTAGTATATTTAATATTTAAATACATTTGTGTCTTGGATGCCTGGGTGGCGGTTGGTTGAGCATCTGACTCTCGATTTCGGCTCAGGTCATAATCCTGGCGTCCTGAGACTGAGCCCTGCGGTGGGGAGGGGGGGGGGTCTATGCTCAGCAGGGAGTCTGCTTGAGGATTCTCTCCCTCTTCTTCTACCCTTCTCCCTGCTCCCACGTGTGCTCGCTCTCTTTCTCAAATAAAAAGATTTACTTTAAAATAAATACATTTGTGTTTAACCCATGAGTCTTTTGAATATGCTGGCATATAGAAGTGTATAAGAGATACTGCTAAGGTATTTCTGACCCTCTAATTTGCTGCAACGTTCTTCCAAAGTCAACACTTTCTGCCGATCCTCTTCCCATGAAAGAAGTTGTCTCTGATGTACTGCAACCATATCATTGAGCTCTTTATCGCGATCTTTTAATTCTCCAATAAGCAGCTGCAGCTCTTTCCGTTGTTTCTCGATAGTGGAAATCTCAACTTCTGACCCGATGTTCTAAGCAGAGAAAGTGGTTTTACATCAAAATAAAACTAATCAATAACATAAATCAGCTGAAGCATTTTTTCCAAATAATCGTATCTTGTTTTGCTGCCAATTTAAGGCAGTTAAATTATTTTTTATTCACCGGTTATAACATGGCATCAAAATTATGTAGATTTAAAATGAGGTCTATACCTACTCTGCACTCTGCCTCTATAATTTTGTCATACCACACATGCCACTCTTAAAAAGTGGGACCGTTTGTAAAACCTTCATTAGCTAATCACAAATAAACTTATTTTGGCATTTTGGTCTTTGCTGTCAACCCATTCCTTGTATCAATCAACAATATTACCCCACACTTTACCCCAGCAATTCCGGATCAATCAAGTAAAGGAAAACATGAAATAATTACTGTTTGAATGTAAATAATTCTCGTAACATCTAGCACATATACTCAATCTACCAAGAACAATGTAATATTGTGATTGGTCCAAACTCAACACACCTATTTATAAAGGAAAATTTTCAAACATACACAGAAGAAAAGGGAACTACACAATAAACTCTCTTATGTTCAGTACCTAAGTTCTACCATTATCAAGATTCTGTCACATCTGTTCCAATTTTCCTTTCTCTTTTTGTTGTTAAAAAGAAAACTCTTACATATTTTGGCATGCCTCTCTAAAAATGAACATTTTTAGATGTTCATTTTAGATGTTCCATGATGCCATTTCATACCTAATAAGATTATCTACGGTAATTCCCTTTACATATGTCATTTTAAAGACTAGATCGTGAACTTGGTCTGACCTAAGTGTGAATCCAGAATTAACCACTTTAGTGGCTCTATAACATTGCACAAGTTACTTAAGCTCTCTAAGCCTTGGTTTCCTCACCTGTAAAATAGTAATAACAACACTTTAACTTCTTAGTTGTGTGGATTAAGCAAGATAAACTGCGTAAAGCACTCCACATTACCTGGCACAGGGTAAGCACTCAATAAACATTAGCTATCATTCTTTCTTTTTTTTTTTAAGGAAAAATTTTAGATACCAACTTAAACATGTGAAAGGGATATATAGTTTTTCCAAACATTAGCTATTATTAGGATTGTGAAGCACATTTTGAAATATGGTACTGCCCCTTATCCATGAAATAAAGAACTGAAAGTGTTACTTCAAGAATTCTATCTTTAAAATAGTTAAAAGTTCACCAGAGGCCCATGTATATCATTACTGCTTTCTGAAAAATAAGATTTGTAAATAAATAATGACGAATGAATTACAGTTACTCACTAGTAACTAAACACAGAAAATGGAATTTCGGTCAAGTGATTTCAAATCACAAGATTTAAATTCTAGTCTTTGGTAAACCAGTCATTAATTCATTGATTCACTGAACAAATACTTGCTGAGCGCCAAGTGGCTGGGGATGCGGTAATGAGCGCGCCGGCAAAGAGCACAAATTCTGCTATAGGAAAACAGGCAATACGCCAAACATGCAAAAAAAAAGGGGGGGGAAAGCTCATTTCACCGTACTGATGGAATGCCAAGCTCACTTTTCCTCGTACACTCATAAATGCAAAGCTCGCTTTCAACACTTTTTGGGAAAACGGGAGTTTCGAGAGTGCTCCTCCCCTCGCAGGTTACTATGAAGGAAATTAAGGACAAAAAACGTGGCGGCGCAAAGAAAAGCAGCTCTCCAAACGCCCAGGTGTCGTTAAAAGTGAGCACCTAGTTACTCGCCGCTCGGCCGAACGTCGTTCTTACTAAGGTAAGGGAGCAGATGCGACGCTCTGTTTCTCTTCTTCGTACAGTGTGTCGTTTCACATTTTAAGCAGAAACCGTTCCTTAAAAACCACCCGGTTCGGCCAGAGTGCTCCCCGTCCCGCGAGGCTCGCTGTCCACTCGCACCCGGACGCGCCGGCGGAGACGCTGAGCCCGCGGCGGCCGCTCACCTGGCGCCCGGCGAGGAAGGTCGCCGAAGGGTTCATGGGTGCTTCCTCCGCCCCCGGAGAAAGTCGGTGAGCGCAGCGTCACCTTACAAACGCCATAGGCACGCCTGCCCGGAGCGGGGGGCGAGCCCCGAACCCCGGAGCCCCGCGCCCTTGGCCAGTCCGAGCAAGCACCCAAACCGCCCGCCCAGAGGAACGCGCTCGCTGGCCCCGCTACGGCGTCGCCGAGGGGCCACCCCGGCTCTCGCGAGACCTCGGGTGAGCCGTCGTGGCTCCCGCGCAGGCGGGTCGGGGGGCTGCAGGCTCTGGGAAGGTTTATGTGGGGTTGTGAGGTGCAGCAGCCACAGTCCGCAAAGAACCGGTTCTTCGCCGCTACCCAGCGAACCAGGGCGCAGATTAAAGGCCGTTCCTGCCCCTGTCATCCCAGTTTATGACAGTTGACCTGCTCACTTCCCCGGTCTTGTCAGCGGGCACTGGTACCTGCCCATTCACACGAATACCTGGACGGACGCAGACGCCGGCCCCGGTAGTCAGATGCTGGCCATCCTAGCAGACAGCTGGAAACTAAGAATCAACAAATGGGGGGCACCTGGGTGGCTCAGTGGGTTAAAGCCTCTGCCTTCGGCTCAGGTCATGATCTCGGGGTCCTGGGATCGAGCCCCACATCAGGCTCTCTACTCAGCAGGGAGCCTGCTTCCTCCTCTCTCTGCCTGCCTCTCTGCCTACTTGTGATCTCTCTCTGTCAAATAAATAAAATCTTAAAAAAAAAAAAAAAGAATCAACAAATGGGGGGGAGAGGGCGATTTTTTCTTTTTCTTTTCTTTTACTTTTTTTGGACTCTCGATGAAGCTTTTGAATAGCATTGAGAACTTAGGCACTTGGTCATGACAAAATCGACCACATTCTGGGGTGAATCTAAGCTTTTTCTCGTGTTATCTCATAGTCACCCTTCTTCCTTTCACTTGTTATACAGGAACTGGACTATGGAAAAAATGACTTACTACATTCGACTCCTGATCGCCCATCCCCTACTGTTGAACCGGTAACATGGCATTAGTGGCAAGACAGATTACCAAATATGGTGTGATAGTATTTCACCTTTACTTTTTGATTGACTATGAATGAGCAAAGCATGTCCTTGTGTTCATAAAGAACAATCTCAAAAATGGAAAAATTTAAATGTCTTGCTTTAAGGCTTTACTGATTTGAGTGGCATTTGCCTCCTTAGGATAGGATTGTTTAGGAGACCCAACAAGACAATGTCTAAGATCTAAAATCAGGAGAGCAAATTCTGACTAGTTAAAAGCATCCTATCAGTAGATGACTGTACAGTTAAATCTTGGTGGGATGAGAAAGATATAAAAGGGATGTGGTTGAATGTCAACTTTCCAGTTAAAGAGCATTTCAATTCAGGTTTCCCAAATTTCACCATTGTTAAAATGTGGCATTTTTCTACTGAAGAAACCACATACCTAAAACTCTCTAGAAGTATGTGTACAGGGGTGCTTGGCCAACTGGGTGGCACTGCTACTCTTGATCTCAGGGTCCTGAGTTCGAGCCCCACATCAGGTGTAGAGATTACTTTAAAATATAATCTAAGGGGTGCCTGGGTGTCTCAGTCGGTTAAAAGCCTGACTTTGGCTCATGATCTCAGGGTCCTGGGATGGAACTCCCTGTTGGGCTCCCTGCTCATTGGGGAGTCTGCTTGTTCCTCTGCCCCTTCCTCACCCTACTCCATGCACTCTCAAATAAATAAAAGCTTTAAATATATATAATCTTAAGAAGTATGTGTACAGAAAGTAGTAAGAAATGAGGCTCATTTTATGGGATTATGGTTGGTGAGTAAATAGAATGTGGTGAGAGTACGAAGACTAGTTGCATATCAAAACCATCAGTATTTTAAGTTCACTCACTCCCACAGGTTTTCTGTAAAATAGAGGGACGCCTGGGTGGCTCAGTCAGTTGAGCATCCCACTCTTGATTTTGGCTCAGGTCATTTTCTCAGGATCATGAGATCCAGACCCACCTAGGGCTGTGCACTGGCCGTGGAACCCGCTTAGAATTCTCTCTCTCTCTGCCCCTCCCCTCCTCAAAAAAATAAAAAAATAAAACAGAAAAGACCTTTGAAAATATCTTTTAAAAATACATAAAATGTTTTATGAAATCTCCAAGCAGGGATACCCAGGTGGCTCAGTTAAGAGTCTGCCTTTGGCTCAGGTCACGATCCCAGGGTCCTGGATTCATGCCCCACGTTGGGCTCAATGGAGAGCCTGCTTCTCCCTCTCCCTCTGCTCCCCCACTTTATGCGCTCGCACCCTCTGTGTCAAATAAATACATCTTAAAAAAAAGCTCCAAGCATTATACTGCATCTGATTTTACACTCAGTCTGATGAACTAAACAGACTCATTCCTGTCTTCCTACCTTACTTTCTAAGTAATTTAGAAAATAAAAACAGGCTCTAAATGGTAGACTTCATCTTTAAAATTGCAATTTATCAATTTTTTAAGAGTAAGAAAGCTACTATGTTTTTTTTTTAAGATTTATTTATGGGGTGTGTGGGTGGCACAGTTAACCATCCAACTCTTGGTTTTGACTCAGGTCGTGATCTCATGGTCCTGAGATGGAGCCTTGCAACAGGATATGCGCTCAGCGCAGAGTCTGCTTGGTACTCTCTAAAATAAACATTTAGAGAGAGAGGACGAGTAGGAGGGACAGAAGGGCAGAGGGCAGGGAGAGAATCTCAAGCTAACTCGGCACTGAGCGCAGAGACTGATGGGGGCTGGATCTAAGGACACTGAGATCATGACCTGAGCCAAAACGAAGAGTTCAACGCTTAACGGACTGCGCCCCCCAGGCGCCTTTACCATGTATTTTATCTTAAGCAACAACTGATTTACTGATTTACTGAGGCTTTTATGCAGTAACTAAAACAGAATGTAAAATCACTTGTCAGCATCTATTTTTTTTAAGAGAAAATACTACATATCAAAGCTGGGTTTGCATTTAAGTTGCCAGCTTAACTGTGGCGAATTGTTTAGAATTATGACATAAGGCTGTTTAAAGGTTAGTACTCTTTGCTAAAAATACTAGACTGCAAAAACATTTATGTAATACATACATAAAGAGAATGTATGAATTAAAGTCAATCCTTGAATTTAGCACATTTTAATCAGGGATTAAACTAATGTTCCATTTTAAATTTCGGGTCGAAGAAAAAGATTCACACATGTTATACACAAGGACAATTTTAATCCTTCATTATCCTGCAGTAACATCCACTGCTGGCTTTATATGGATTAAAACTGCATTTGCCAAGAACTGTGAACATTGAGAATCTTTACATGAAGTCACATGGTCGATACAGGCACAGACATCTTCCAGCACCAACAGAATACATACACGACACATACCAAATGGTCTCGATCGATAAATTTGCTTCATCAGATAACTCCTACTCTTTAGTAAAATTCACAGTTAATGCAGAATTTTGTTTTCTTAACTTGCATCTTTATTACACATTTTTTTCCTAAGATTTTAATTATTTAAAAACCACTCATTCATTCAAGGTTGTAATTTGCATGGCAATAAACAATGGGTTCTAAATTTCTTAAAGGTGTCTATAGTGATTTAAAATACCAGGAGTCTTCTTTTCAATTTGTAGAACCTGACTTAAGACCTTTATAAAAACAAAGTTTAAATTCATTCAGTGCACTCATTAAAACTCACTATCACTGTTTCTCTTCTGAGAAAGACTCATTTCAATTGCTATTTCCCAGACCATATATATATATATATATGTATATATATATATATATATTGGGTATCGGTGTATATTCTTTTCAATTGGCTAGCAGAATTTTACTCCCAGAATTGATAGCCAGAACAAGAACTCGGCAGCATCTCTGAATGGCCTTCCACTCAAAACAACAGTAATAGTAGCGTATAAAATGAAATCTGGGGTCTGCCGCCCCCACTTAAAATCACCACACAGGTTTCCAAAGTATTTTTGGAAAATAGTAAAAAATATATGCATAATATTCTACCATATGGTGCACCATCATTCTTTAACCATTTCCCAATTATTCATTTGTATCAGTTGCAATTTTTTTATGAGTAACATTGTGAGAAACACCCTCACCCACAGTTTTAAGCAAGAATGATTCTATCTTTAGGATAATGTCAACTAAGTGGCTTACTGGGTCAGACTGCAGATGGTTTTAAGGCTTTAATATACTTTACCAAATAATCTCCAGAAGAGTGTGAACAACTCCTACCAATATTAAGTTAATGTGACCACAAAGTGGACTTCCTTGAATGAAGCAAATTCAACCACAAATCTATTAGATGCCCAAGCATCTCAAAACTATCACACCAAAGAAGCAAGGAAACAGTTATTAATGGTGATGAAGCCAAGATTCAAATTCTTTAAAATATTACTCAGCTTTAAATCACGATTTCATTAAATCATGATTATTTTAAGATAATAAACAGAAAAGCTTTACACAAAAAAATCTAGTGTTTTTCCAAAAATAAAAAGTTAATAAGAGAAAGAGAAAAGTCAGTACCAAATGACCAAAAACTTTTATTTGACTAAATTCTATTTCATGCATAAGCATGACAGTATCCCCTGTTTATTAGACTTTGGCAATAAAAAAAACAAGCAGCCTTATACAGAACAGTGAAAATGCCAAGGGTGAGGGTAATCTACAGTTTTACTGTAGGATAAATATATATATTTTTAAAAGGCCTCTCTCCCTTTGGCCATATCAACTCTCAGTTCAGATCATTAAATAGAGACAAATTTTCAAAATCACTTCTTTACTTCTCCAAGATCTTCGATGCTATCATCATCCACCTATAAAACACAAATAATTAATCTCATGAATTGTGGTTATCAGATAACAGGGAAACAACTTGCTTTAAAAACTTATATCCAAAAAAAAAAAAAACTTATATCCACAGGTGCACATGTTCTATCTACTCACCTCTGGCCATTTTTCCTGAATGACATCAATTATGTCATCTGTAAAGTCTCCCTGAATGATGATTTCATCCTCTCCTGTTACTGAGGCACCACAGGAGAATTTTTGAGCAAAAAATCTTTGTGCTTCTTTAAGATCAATTTCTGTTATTTAAAAAAAAGGAATAGCAAGACTATAATTAGAATTATTTATAAAAGGTATTTTTCCATTTTGAAATTTAAAAGATTTTATTTATTTATTTGACAGAAAGATAGAGAGAGAGCACAAGTAGGCAGAGAGTCAGGCAGAGGGCGAGGGAGAAGCAAGCTCTCCACTGAGCAGGGAGCCCGATGTAGGGCTCCATCCAGGACCCTGGGATCATGACCTGAGCCGAAGTCAGTTGCTTAACCGACTGAGCCACCCAGGTGCCCCATTTTAAAATTTAATCTGTATCTTAATTTCATAAAACAAATTGCCTTAATGGGTTTTATAGTCCTTTCATGATAATTACAAACTACCAAAGGCAGTGGTCTTAACCATTCAACTTGCATTTTCAAGGTCAAATAAAGCTTCAGTACATAAAAATAGCATTATTTGGCGGGATGGGGTAACCGGGTGATAGGCATTAACAAGGGTCCATTATGTAATGAGCACTGGCTGTTATATGCAACTGATGAATCACTGAACTCTACCTCTGAAACTAATAATACACTATACGTTAATTAAGTAAAAATTAAAAAAAAAAAAAGATGCATTCTATCACACACACACACACACACAAAAAGCATTATTCATACCATTCATAACTCATATGGTAACACCAAAATAAATCCAGGAACACATTAATTCCAAGCACTAACATATACATTTTCAAGTACAATGTAGTTCTTCCGTTTATCCCTTTTTACAAGAGCAATAGTTATAGCAGGGGAACAAACCTACTATCTGATGATTGTTTTTTAACCGTGTTGGCACAGGAAGGGACCTTGGTTTACAATTTCACTATTCATTCAAGGCCTCCAGAAGGAGCTCTGAAGCAAGACATTCTGCTGATACCCACATTCCCTCACCGTCTACTATTGTTCCCAGGGGGCACAAGCTGTTTTGCAGCCCTTTACCATCTAGCCTGCAGGGACAGAGGAGCAGTACTGATAGGCTTCAAGAGGAATCCTACCTAGCCCTCCTCATTCCACATAAAATGTGCCCAAGCAGGTATTCTGTAAAGGAAAAAGTTAAACTAGTTCCCTTTGCTAAACATTTTAAAATTTCTTCAAAATCTGATTTTGAAGCTATACTTAGACACGCAAAATCTCATTTTGTATCTTCTTAGCAAAAAATAGACCTGTGAAATTTTCATGATGCCAGATTAAAAGAGACAGAAAGAGCAGGACAGAGACAGAGAGAGGGAGGGAGGGAGGCAGAGAGCAACAGAGAGACTATAGTTTACACATTTTAAACATACTTAAACTTGAACTCACCAAATGTTGCAAGGCCACATACTCTTGTTACATATTTCTTCTTTGCTCTAGGAATTTTGGCTATCGTAACCTTTTGTGGTACAGTCTTCTTTTTTTGCTTTATTTGACCCCTTCCACCTTTATTTATTAAAAAAAAAAGAGCTCTGCATCAATTGTTTTGTGTTTAACATAAAGAATACTGTTTTTAAGCTTATTAATTTTCAGAGGGTACCAAATATTAATTTCTAAAGTTTCTTCTTCTAATACAAAACTAATAAACACATGCATGAGTACTCATTCAATAAATATTTATTAAGTAATATGTACCAAGCACTGCACTAAGGGCTGAGGACACAAAGATGAACAGAAGAAAACATAGTCCCTGACCTCCAGGGACTCTCAGTCTAGTGGAAGAGACAAAAAAAAGTTTAATAATTACTGCAACTGACATATACTTTAACAGGAACCATGAATACTGCACATCACCATGGCTTTGCAGAGGAATGGCTTATTCAGCTTCTGGAGGACAGAAAAGGTTTCCCAGAAGAAATGGCATCTAAGTTCTTATAGAAGGGCTAGAGAGATACAGTAAGAAAGGATATCCCAGGAGAAGAGAATAAGTACAAAGATAAGAGAAGGCATTATACTTGAGAACTACAATTGTCTTGATAAAGGATGCTTATGGATATGTAGGAGATAAAGCCAGAAAAGTGAACAATTACCTACCAGTCATTAAAGGACTAGTGCGTCAAGCTTTGTTACCTGATTTTATATTGAGGCAGAAGAAAAGCCACTGAATGAATACAGGAATGAACAAAATAGATTTAGGTTTTAGGAAATCACTCTACAGCATGGAGGGTGAGCCTTTGAGGAATAAGCCCAACAGAGAGCTACTGGAGGCTCCTACATTAGTTTAGGTGGAAATTAATAAAAATCTAACAAAGCAGTGGTAACGGTAATGGCGACCATGCACAGGACAGATTAAGGAGGAGAAATAACAGAATTTAGAACTGATTAAAAGGAATTAGTACTAAATAAATTAAGGAAGATGACTACTAAAAAAACTGATTAAAAGGAGCAAAGAAGGGACACCTTGGTGGCTCAGTCGGTTAAGTGGCTGCCTTCAGCTCAAGTCATGATCTCAGGGTCTGGGATCCTTGCACGAGGCTCCTTGCAATCAGCAGGGAGCCTGCTTCTCCCTCTGTCTGCCACTCCCCCTGCTTGTGATCTCTCTCTCTCTCTCTCTCTGACAAATAAATAAAATCTTAAAAAAAAAAAAAAAAAGGAGCAAAGAAAGAGAACCCAAGATGAGTGTCAGGTTCTGGCTCAGATGAATGGATAAAGTACGCTGTTATTAACCAAAAGACATAGATTTGGGACTTAGTATGTCTGGTTTTCTTGGAAATACTGCATTTGAGGTGCCTGTGCGACCACGCGCATTGCCAGTCTAGAGATACAGGCCAGGACTGGGGGTACAGATTTAGGAATTTCAAGTACAGAGTAGTGTTAGAACTCAGGAATGTGAAAGAATCATTCAGGGAGAAAACTACAGAATGAAGAGGTAAGACGGCCGAGCACAGGATCCTGGGAAATACAACTTTTTAGGGACAGAAGGGAGAAGAGAAGTCTGCACAAAAGACCGAAGAGGAGTGAGTGACAGGGAGGATGAAGAAAGAAGTCTGTCTCAAAAACCAAGGAAGTATGGCATTTCAAAGAAGGGCGTGCTCAAATGCTCTTATTCCTAGGCAATTACTGAGCCACTGATGACCCCTACTAGAGGAATTTCAGTGGTGTGACAGTCAGCTTAGGACGGAATGAGGCATGAACACTGAAGGACAGAAGAGCAAGGACAGTGAGTCTAGTCTTACTCTAAAAGTCTGGCTAAGAAGGGCAAGGCAAGGGATAAGGCAAAGAATGGGCTCTTGGGGGAATTTTTCTTGAAAGATGCAGTGTCCTTATTTATAAGCTAATTTTAGTCATAGGGGAGAATAATTAAGGCAGAAGAAACAGGCAGGGACAGGATCCAGAGTACAGGAATTCATTTTAGAAGCAGGTAGGTAGGTATACGGAACAGCTGTTTAAAAAAAAAAAAATCAACTGAGCTGACAACATAATGAAAGAATAAAATCTTTTATCAATGACCTCAACTCTAAACAGAATACACAGGTATTTAATAAAGTAACAAAGTTTTCAAGTCATAAACAAGCTGGTTGGTTGCCTTTTGAATATGTACACAGCAAATAAAGCATGTTTTCTTAGGTCCAATTTACTGTAAAAGCCCAAATCATATGACATCCAATCATCCTGAGAATATGATTCTGTGTTGCTCTGTAGGGTACACATATGGAACTACAGCAGCAGGGAGACATTACTGGCTTTGGGACTGTCCTCATTATGTATTTCCTCTGACAGAGAGAGGTGTGTTTATATAAATCAAGCCAGGGATTTAGGCCTTACCTCTCTTCTGCTTTTTCTTCTCTTCCTCTTCCCCTGCTGTGCCTTGACCCTCACTAATTCCAGCTTCTTGTTTCGGTGAATTTTCTAGATGTTAACAATGAAATCCAAAAGCATTAACATTACTTCAAAATAACCTTAAAAAAAAATCAGCTTTGAGCGACTTCATACACAAATAAGGCATCTTGCTGACAACTAAGCATGCTGTTTCTAAAGCAAATGATTATATTGCTAAATTCCTATCCAGTCTAATTCTGATCATTACGATTAAGTACATGGTGACATGTGAAGATTAGGATCTTTTCAGCACATGAAAGGAGCACAAAACGCTCAGACTCTGCAGGCATGTTTACATCTAGACATACTAACCTAGGTAACAGGAAGTCTGGGCCTAAGAAGACTCCTTCCTCGGGTCTTATCAGGTCCTAGGCAGGTCACGTCCCGGGCTGACCATGACCACGCAGACTGTAACACCCAACTTTAGGGTTCTTATCCAACCACGGACAATGACTGTAGCTACTATCCAAAAAGGCCTTCTATGAAGTTTCAGGGGTTGTGCCTCTTAGAAACAATCTGACAAAGCAGCAAATAATGGAATAACACCGGGTACATCTGATAGGACTGTTTCCAGCCCAGGCTCTCCCTTCTTCCTGCTACTGCCTTCATTTCCACTAATCTCATAAGAGAAGCCAACAGTTTTAACAAAATGAAGAAATCTGTTCTCTGCAGTCTTCCCTTCCTCTGGCAACAGCAACTCCATTCTTCTAGTTGCCAAAACCCTGGATGCCTCCTTTTCTCACATCCCACATGCAGTACATCAGAAAGTCCTGTCAGCTCTATCTTCAAAACACAGGGACAACCTGCCTACTTTCCCCGCCTCCACTGCTACCATTCTAGTCAGGTCACCATCGTCTCCTGATGTGATTATGGCTGCAGCCTCTCATCTGCTCTCCCTTTATTGCCTGTGCCTCTTCAGTCTATTCTTTAGCACAGTAGCCAAAAGAGATGCTGTTGAAGCAAAAGTTAGACCTTATCGCTCTTCTGCTTAAATCTCTCCGATAGCTCCACATCTCATTCTGAGTAAAAGCCAAGACTAGGACCTTAAGGTGTGGTCCTCCATTACTTCTCTGACTTTATCTCTGACCCTTCCCCACCCCCTCGAGATAAACTCCAGAGAGACAAAAGCTTCCTTGATGTTTCCTGAATGACAGGAAAGCTTTTACCTCAGGGCCTTTGCACTTGCCCCACACCTGGAATATTCTTCCAGATATCCAAATGACTCACTCCCTCACTTCCTTTAGGTCTTTGTTCAAATACAGTCTTTTCAGCAAAATCTTTCCTGCCACTACCTAAAATTTCAAATTCTCTCCCCAATAATTCTTATCTCCCCATTTGCTGCTCATCACTATTTAACATCCTTATTTTATTTCTTATTTTACTTATTCTCCCCTTCTAGAATATAATTTCCAAAGAGTAGATCTTTTGTTTACTGCTTTATCCTCAGCATCTAAAACAAAGTGTAGCATATAGTATGCTCACAAGAAGTAATTTGTTAAATGAATGAGTGAAAATACATTTTCTCCTAAACCTTCTTTTAAACTTCTCATAAGTTATTCTAAACTGTCTTAGAGAGGTAAGACACATGAAGCACTATGTGTGTGATTCTATATAAGGAATTTTAACCCATGAATGTAAAATGGTTTTTTTTTTTTGTAAAATGGTTTTGAAGCTAATAGATACAAATACAATTCTGTAATTGTATTTATACAATTTAGTGCTACTAAAAGAGCACTTTCATATCTTTAAAATAATGCCTTATGTGCATTTGTTTCAGAAATACAAACAATCAGATGAAAGAAAAAAATGTTCATACCTACAGTAAGTTTTGCAAACTCATTTGGAAAATTCTTCTCTAACCACTGTCGACATTTAGCAACATCAGGCATATATTCACAGTACTGGGGGAGTGGGGGGGGGAACAAATTGAGTCACAACAGAACATTTTCAATCAACCAATACATTTTAATTAAGTCATTCCCTTTTTTTGCTATATTAAAAATGATGAAACCAACTACTCCCACCCCGACATCTTATCCACAGGAATTCTGTGTTCGACCAGGAAATGCCCCATGAGAAATTAGAATTTAAAAAGGATTAAGCACCTCCTCACTGTAGTATTTTCCCCCCCATCAAAGAGAAGGGCCATTAGAAAAAGGAGCAAACAGAAAAAAACGAACATATTCACTTCTTGCTTTGGGCACACAGGTGTCTCACTATTTTTGTGACTTGCCCACAGATCCTGACTCAGAAAGTTATTAACAGAAAATCTTATACATAATTTTAATTTATGCTTTCCTCTGCTTAGACATTAGATTTTGGCTTTAAGGCTAATCTTGTTTTATTAGGTAACTATTCATAAGTTCCAAGCAAAAGTCCAAACTGTATAGCCACGTACAAAAGAGGTACACACATGATACAAAGTTTCATACAAAATACAAAGATACAAAATACAAAGAAAACAATTTGTAAGACCATAAAATTATTCTAACCCAAAGTTCTCTATAAAAAGTTGAAACTCAACTATCAAATGACAGAACATGAAAAATAAAGTTCTCAGGATAGCTCTAAAATCAATGACCTCAAATGCAGAAGGTAAAAAAAAGAACTTTAAAAGGACTTACCTCTGTTGGTAATGAACAGACTGGGGAAATGGAGAGAAAAAGATTAGAAAATTTAAATATATAAACACACATGGTTCATCCCAACTTTTATTTTAAATTTGACAAAATGCTTCATTTCTATTTTTCCTATAATTCTGTATCACTTCTCAAATACTACCCATCATGTTTTTTTTTTTTTGAGGTAAAAGCCACATGGTTCATAAAGATATTCTCTTAATTTTTTTTTGTTTTTAGTCTAAGATCATAACCCTCAGTTGATGGAACATCAAACTATACTATCCTGCATATCTTAAGGTTTTACCATAACTACTTCAATGGGTCTGAAGTTAAGCTGAGAACAATTCCCAATACAACAAAGCTTGAAAGGAAATAGTTATTTCCTTTGATAGTTTTACCAAAACAGCCACCAGTTTTTATTCATACTAACACATTTATAGACTTCAGTAGCACTTTTGCTACCATTTCTTTGCAATATACGTTTCCTTTTCTTTTTCATATTGTGCTACATAAGATTATGCAACTATAAAGCTAGAGGGAACATGGGTTCAATTTTGTCTTTATATAGGCTGTATGGGCTAAAGAACTAGAAGAACTCAAAAGGTTTCCCAATTTTAAATAGAATTGTTACTGGGTCAACTATTTTGTTTTTAGTTTTAAGGTGAAGAATTGAAAAGCTCATTGTGCCCAATATCCTGAGATTTGTGAGGGAGAAGAGGGGTGATACACCATTACTCATCACAGCAATTATCGTTATATGTGTTATTATGTGTCATCACCACCACCCTGTAAGTAAGAATCATCACATCTGCATTACCAGTAGGTACGTAACCTGCTGCATTTGGTTAGTAGAACAGGATTTGAACCCTGGTCAGTTTCTGAAGCTCTTAACCATGAAATCAGATTACATGACACACACAGATAGTGCAGCTGTGTGCCAGCCACGTGACAGTGGTATGCCTTCTCATCATCACTTTTTTAAAGTTGAAGCTCTAAAAAGGGTTCAATAACTCAGCCAAGGACAAAGGTGGTAGGTACATGGCAGAAGAAAACTGGAATTTAGCACCTTTTTATTTATTTTTTTCGTTTATTTTTTCTTATTAATTATTATTATTAACATATAGTGTATTATTTGCCCCAGGGGTACAGGTCTGTGAATCATCAGGCTTACACATTTCACAACACTCACCATAGCACATACCGTCCCCAATGTCCATAACCCAGCTACCCTATCCCTACCCTCCCACCCCCCAGCAACCCTCAGTTTGTTTTGTGAGATTAAGAGTCTCTTATCGTTTGTCTCCCTTCCGACCCCATCTCGTTTCATTTTTTCACTCCCTACCCCCTACGGCCCCCTGCTCTGCCTCTCAAATTCCTCATATCAGAGAGATCATATGATAATTGTCTTTCT
>CM052889.1:75239506-75255402 GCA_028534135.1 Potos flavus | reverse complement strand
GTTTCTTTTGATGGCTGCACAGTATGCCATTGTATATAATATATACCACATCTTCTTTATCCATTCATCTGTTGATGGACATCTAGGCTTTTTCCATAGTTTGGCTATTGTGGACACTGCTGCTGTAAACATTCGGGTAGCACCTTTTTATTTCAAGTGTGGAGATCTTTCCACCAAAGCTCTCCCTGGTTAACCAGAGCTCTACAATCCTCACAGTTCAAGTTCAAATACCAGTAGATACAGATATTCAGCCACACTTTCAGGATAATTATAGGTTAAATACCATTACAGCAAATACTAAAGCTATAAAACTTTGTATGCCATTTCAAAGAATATTCAGTTCAACAAAATTCTAAAACAATGAAAACATGTGGATAGTTCACTGTTACTTTTTTTTTTTTTTTTAAGATTTTATTTATTTATTTGACAGACAGAGACACAGTGAGAGAGGGAACACAGGCAGGGGGAGTGGGAGAAGGAGAAGCAGGCTTCCTGCCGAGCAGGGATCACGATGCGGGGCTTGATCTCAAGACCCTGGGATAATGACGGGAGCCGAAGGCAGACGCTTAACCACTGAGCCACCCAGGCACCCCTGTTACTTGCTTTTAAAGTCAATTTCCCAGGGCGCCTGGGTGGCTCAATCGGTTAAGCGTCTGCCTTTGACTTAGGTCATGATCCCAAGGTCTTGGGATCAAGCCCCGCATCAGGATCCCTGCTCAGCAGGAAGCCTGCCTCTCCCTCTCCCTCTGCTGCTGTTCCCCCTGCTTGTGCACTCTCTCTCAAATAAATAAAGTCAATTTCCCTTTCTGCAAGCCATTCCTTTTCAACATATAGATCTAGCAGTTACCATCAAACTTCACATCACTAATAGTGCAGTATCCTGACATTATGTACTTGCTGATGTGATGCAACATGAAGAACAAGGCATCATGAGCCATGAAACCTTTGCTATGGTCTGAATGTTTGTGTCCCCTCAAAATTACTATGTTGAAATCCTATTATCCAATGTGATGGCATTAGGAGGTGGTATCTTCTCGATAGCCTTCTGAAGTAGGCTATTTAATAGATGAGGAAACTGGCCGAGGTCACACAAGTGAGTAAATGGCTGAGCCAGGATTCAAACTCAGATTGAGTCTGAAATCAATCCTGAAGACAAAATGTCTCCCCAGAAATGACACCATCCTACCTACCTGTTTCTCACTCTACTCCAACCAGCACTCTGTTACAATCAGCCCTTTCTTTTCCCCCTCTCTTGAAGATGCCATATTAAATCTTACCACCATACTGTTCTTATGAATTCCTTCACCTTTTCTTGCAAATTCTACCCTTTATCTAAGCCTTCTCATTTCCTTGGAAATTTCCCTACTTCCCTCTGAACAAAGATCCCTGCTTTTCCTCAACTCCTAATTCATAGTTATACTCAGTACTATTTAATTTAGCATTTAATATTCCCTAAGTGCTTTTCCTACAATTAGACAATAAACTCCTTGAGGAAGTAACCTTGTCCCCGGCTTAGTGCCTGGAATATCAATACAAACTAGGGAGGGAAATGAAAACAAACCTTTCCCAAAAGGTTAGGGACCTCTAGTCAACACAAATTATCACCGGCATGGTTTGCATATATTTAGGGCAGTTGTTCAAAAGTCACCTTAGCAGTCACATAAGCAATTTAACAAGATGATTTTCATAAACCATATTTCTTCAATCCTAAATTTTTTATAGGGATATATCTTATAATTATGGCATGTCAATTTGACAGGTTTTTTTTTCTTTCTTAGTGGAACATAAAATAATGGTGAATCTTATAAAATATGGAATCTTAGATTAGATGAAATAGGGTACAAAGAACAAGAGCTCTTAACTACCATCTGACAAAGATAAATAAACCATACTAAACCCGTATACTTCTCTAATAATAAAACGTATTGTACTACGTTCTTGTGTTAGTTGCTATAGCTTCTGGTATATCAAATCACCTGACTTAGGATATAATCATCATTTTCATTGTACAGACTTTAAGAAACAGACCTTTAATCCTTAATTGAATTAGGTAACTTGCCCAAGGTCACATAGCTGGTAATGCTGGAGTCACGATGCAGACCCTGGTCTGTGACTCCAAAGGCAAACAAGATGACCAAATAAGACCAATATTGTAACAAAACTCGATCAACCCTACACAAAGTTCCCCTGCCTTATTCTTACTGAGGTATTTTATAATTTTTACTCTCAAAGATATCCGATAAATGGCAAGTTGACAAAATTTTTTAACTCGGTGATATCCCCTCTCCTTCTGTAGTAAACTCCAGATGATGGCTCTATTACACTCACAAAATGTAAAGTCTTCGAACACAGGGACCTTGCCTGACTTATTCAATCGCTACTCAGTCCTTAGCACCTAAAACACTGTGAGGCACAAAGTGGTCAAAAATATTTCCTGAAAAAAATTAGTATTTACTTGCCCCTTTGCTATCCTGTACCTTCAAATTTTTCTGAAACTTTCCAAAATGTTAATAAAATTAGAGCATTTCCAATTCACAAATATTTCTGCATTGAAAATGAGGGAAAACACTCTAAGAAAAAAAGAATCCAGATTCAATCTAATACATATATTAGTAATCAAACCAAGAAGACTCTCCCAAGACTGTCCTACGATCCACTGCTCCAACCTCATCATCTTCCATTCCTTACTGACACCCTACCTATACTATATCCACGCTATACTGATCCAAAGCTGCTCATTTCTCCACAGACCTGAATCAAGTCGTTTCTTGCATAGCTGTTCACTTCATCTGGGATGCCCTTCCCCACTTCCTCATCCAGTCCTTGTCATCCCTTCAGACACAATGTCTTCCAAGAAGTCCTCCTTTAATAGCCAGACTTGCAAGTAACGTTAGATTGAAATAATCTATTTGCACGTCTCTATTCCAACTGGACTGTAAGCTTCTCCAGGCCAAGTAGCAAGACACAAGTCATACAGATCAGGAAAATCAGTTAACCCATGCCTCCTCTTCACCAACACCTCCCCCACCCCCAACTAAGGATTTCCCAAATAACAAAGACAGATGAGAAAAAGATTAATAGGATCAAATGTGATACTACTATCACCAATGCATAAAAATAAAGTGAGCAAAAAAAGCCATTTTCTGCTTTGTAACACTTGCCTCCACAGTAAAGGACTCGAAGTGGGTAGTCTGCATCTAACTTGGTATTGCCCCTCGGTTCTCCTTTGCAATCATGCCCACCGGATTCAGAAATATCAGCAGCCATCTCACAAACCTGTAAGCAAGGAAAATAACACATTTTCACTATTTTGGACCAAGACCCCAAAAAGGCAGTGTTCAGATGTAGCCGCACCCCCTCGCACTAGAAATACCTCAACCCTAAATCTGTATCAATTCTGTTCTTAAGTGAAGGATACAAGCTGCATTAGGATTCATAAAATATAAGCAATTCTGGGCGCACCACCACCAGCTCCACAGGTCTACAGGGAAGCAAGTGACAGTAGCAAAAAGACCGTGAAGAATTGGGGTGTGGGGTGGGGAGCACGAGTGGAAAGAGGAAGCAATGGGATAACAGGATGGGGAGGATGATTCGTAGTGACGGGACAAAAGGTCTGGGGGTGATTTGGAAGGGATGCAAACTGCAGCAAAAAAGGCCACAAAGCAGCTGGACGGAAAGAGGCTGGAAAAGCCTGCGAAGAAGGTGTGGGTGACTGGAGGTGCCCTGAGTACAGGGTGTGGGGGCAGCTCAACGCCAAGGGAGGGACATAGGAATCAGGGAAGGGGATGGGAGTGGGAGGGGGCGGGGAGACCAGAATCTGAAGAGAGAAAATGGGGGCAGAAGAATCAGCAAGGGGCAGAATGTAAGAGCACTGGGGCGACAAGGGTGGCCAGGAGTTAGGGGAAGATCTGAGGCGAAGGGGCAATCCCGGGGACACCACAGGGGCCCATGTGGGCGGGGGTGTGGAGACGCCCGGCCCGGCCCCCTTCCGCCGGGCAGCACCTCGGCTTCCCCCACGCTCTCTACGAGCTTCTTAGAAGAGGGAAAGGCACGAGGAGTCGTTACCCGGGCGGTCGCACAACCCCCGCCGCCTCCGCTCCCGCCACTACCGCCAGCTGAAGCGACACATGCAACTCCTCTTCCCCGGCCAGGGCCGCCTGAAAGCCCGTCTGCCAGCCGCGGTCCCGCGAGACAATAAGCTTTTATCGCGAGATTCAGGCCGCCGCTGGGCGGCTGTCGCGAGAAGCCTGGAGGCGGAGGCGGAGGGGACTTGAGGAGCATGCGCGTTTTGTTCGAGGGTGGGGCCAAGCCTCCCAACGGCTGACAGCCAGTAGGCGGTGCTCGTTACCCACAGGAGAGAATGGGCGGTCGGCGTGCTGCGCGTGGAAGCGGGCGCGGATGGCAGTGGGGACGTGCACTGTAGTCATCAGTGACTCCTTATTAATGAGCTGAGGAATGTTGCCCCACGTCTGGGGTGCATCCTGGAGTCCTGACTAACCTCCAGCCTGTTGGATAAGTCACTCCTCCGCGGGGAGACGGCAGCTGGAAAAGGCGTTTGGTTTCAACACCTTTCCCTACATAGGCTAAATTATTCTTGAAAAGATAATGTCAGCTCTCCTTAGATTGTTCTCATCGCCCATAATCTCACCACCCTAACAGCTGTTGTCATCACCTCCCTCGTATTTACCTACCCTTACATTTGTTGCAAATTGGAATTAATCTCTCGGGTCTCAGGCTTCAGCAGCCGGAAGCCGGGTAGACAGAACCACACGCGGAGCGTCTTAGCTTTGCTTCCATCTGGTTGTTTTCATTCGGGAAAATCCCTTCCTAACCGTGCTTTGCCTGAGTCTCAGTTGTGAAATGGGAACAACACTACAGTGCTTGCCGATCTCTGAGGGTTAGGAAAATGATGACCAAAACGTGTTCATAGCTGGTGGGAGGTTGCTCTTTTGTATTTTGTTTTGTCCTCCACCTCTTTGCCTCCTTCCCTGCCAACTTCTTTTGCCACCACCACCACCCTTAAATTTTCTGCTCACGATTTACTTCGTGTGCATAAATCCATCTGGCATAATTTTTCCATCAGAGGCTGTGGCCTCCACTCTGACATCTTTCTTAAGTAAAAGAGGAGTCCCTCCACTCCCCCATAGAAGAATCAATTCTACTTAACTAGTGAAAGAAGATTCTGTTCCCAAACATGGTTGAGTCCAATAATAATAGCTTTCTGTTCCAATAACAACTTCCATTTATTGACACTCACCTGCCACTATGTGCCAATAACTTGCTCATTTGGGAATATAGAGTCCGGGGAAGTCATTCCACAAAATTATCTTGAGTTCCTATTATGCGCCAAGCACTGTACTAGGCACCAGGGATACATGAACAAGAGACAAGTGCCTACTCTCGTTCAACTTAACAGTCTTAAAAGTGATAGCTTATTTAATCCTTATAATAACCCTATGAGGTAGGTATTGTCTTCAATTTCCAGATGGTAAAATTGTAGCTCAAAGGTGGAAATGAATTAAGTTGACATGTGCTTAAAATCACACAGCTAATAGCATATTTTATTGATCTTAAGATGCATATTTTTTCGGGACGCCTGGTTGGTTCAGTTGGTTGAGTGGCTGCCTTCGGCTTGGGTCATGATCGATCCAACATCGGGCTCCTTGCTTAGTGGGGAGCCTGCTTCTCCCTCTGTCTCTGACTACTTGTGATATCTCTCTCTCTCTCTCTGTCAAATAAATAAATAAAATTTAAAAAAAAGATGCTTATTTTTTCACATTTTAATATCTCATACCAAGACACGTTGCAATGGATGAAGTTTTAGCATTGTGTCATGGTTTAATTGGCAGCTTTTTTCTTTCTTAGTGTTGCATAAAATAATGGCATCCCATAATCAATGGCATCTTAGATGTGATGAAATGTGGCTAAGTGGCCAGTCCTGTGTAGTAGGCCCAATGGCTTCAGTTCCATTCCTCACCCTTTTCCAGTTCTGCTTTGTAAAGAAGGGGTGCTGGACCCCCAGAGACTACATTCCCTGGCTTTCTTGTTCCTGAGTTTCCAGCTAGTTCAGCCAACAGGAGGCAGCAATAGGAACAGCCACATTCCCAGCCATCCCACTCCACCCCTGTGAGCAGCATCTCTGACATAACTGGTTCTCCCATTGTATTGTTAGGGGATCCGAGACCCTGGGCACCTGCAACGTAATCTCCTCCTGGATCTAATCTGTAGCCTGGCAGTGGTGATTGTTGGCTTCTTGCTTCCACTAGTCTCTGAATTGCCTCAACCACCTCTGTTTAGCTTTTCAACTCTTTATTCCCCATGTAACTAATCCCCCGAATGAAACTCCCTGCTACTTTAAGTACTTAGATGGGGTTATTTTTTGGGCAGACGGTGCCCGAACACCACTGGCATTCAAACCTAGACTTGAACTTCCTAGCACACTCTACAGCCTATCAGCTCTCAAGTTCTAAAAGCAGGAGCCACATACTAAATAAATAAACTTAGGGATGCCTGGGTGGCTCAGTTGGTTAAGCGGCTGCCTTCAGCTCAGGTCACGATCCCAGGGTTCTGGAATCGAGTCCTGCATCGGGCTCCTTGCTCAGCAGGGAGCCTGCTTCTCCCTCTGCCTCTGCCTGCCACTCTGCCTGCTTGTGGTCTCTCTTTCTCTGACAAATGAATAAAATCTTTAAAATAAATAAATAAATGAATAAACTTCCCAGAGGTTTCTCACCAGGAAGTCACAGACTCTTTGAGGAGCAGTGGGATTATGGCAAAGAGTATAGAAATCCACTTGTGCACGAAGCATTATCAGGAAATTGACTAAACATCTTTTAGACTTAAATATTACTTTTTTTTTTTTTGACAGAGAGAGACAGCGAGAGCAGGAACACAGGCAGGGCGAGTGGGAGAGGGAGAAGCAGGCTTCCCGCTGAGCAGGGAGCCTGATGTGGGGGGCTCGATCCCAGGACCCTGGGATCACGACCTGAGCTAAAGGCAGATGCTTAATGACTAAGCCACTCAGCAGCCCCAGATATTACTATTTTCTAAGGTAAATCACGCTTTCATTCCAATGAAAGTTCAAAGATTGCATCTAATTGGCCTGCCTCCAGCTGCATCCAGTCCTAAATCCATCCCCATAACTGAACAAGCCCAGAGTCAGGTGTCCACCTTTGGAGCTGGGTTTAGAGGGTGGAGACAGGGTACAGCCCAAAGGAAATGTGAGGTACTATGAGCAGGAGGGGAATGATGTTTAAGTATCAAAACAATAGATGTCCATTGGATTCATCTTCATTCTCACATGTGCTAAAAATTATGAAATAATCTCGCACACTTACATCAAGTGGGTATATAGGTGAGGCAGACTTCCTTACTAACGGAATCTTACTTTGCTTGAACGAGCCTTGTGTCCAACTAGAGGCTCGATTTCCCAGCCTCCCTTGCAACAAAGGTGAGTATGTGACACAGCCCTGGTCAATAAGATATAAGTAGATGGTGAGGGGGGAATCCCTTCTGTCGGGAAACACTGTGAAAGCTTTTTAAATGGACAAATATATGGTGTTCTAGCCCTCTTTGGTGTCATCTTCATCTTTCACTATCTTTGAGCTATCTTATAATTTCGTAAAAATTGTGGAAAACTGAGAAAAGCAATTGGCTCTTGTCCAGAGAAATGCAAATGAATTGTGTCTGGTGGAGCCGCGATTATTTCTCTGTTGACTAGTTTTCCATCTGTCTGTAAATCCACTGTAGCATTCCCAATTGTCTGTGTATGTATATGTGATCGCCTATGCGTGAATGTTTTTAAGAATTCTCCTTTGAATTGGTTTCAACATCTTACTGATTTCCTCATTAATTAATAAGCAAAATAAAATATTTGACACTTGTTTATTTTATGATAAGAGTCATGCTTTAATTCTTTTAGAAATTCGTTTGATACTTCAATAAAAAGACAAGTCTTCACATTAAAAAAACAAAAAACAAAACCTTGACCTTTTTCTCTTCTTTCTGACTGAAACATGAACATAAACCATCTTCATTAGGGTCAAGCCCGAGCATGAGGGTACTACGCTAAGGATTTGGGATTGGAAATGTATAAAAAGCCTATGTTCCTAATAGCATCATTGAGTTACCATATCTGTTTTTGACTGCCTCCCTTCCAAAGCTTTCTATTGTGAAAATTCCCTGCTCTTCCCCACCCCCTATCAGTTTAAACCAATGCAGTAGGGTTTTCAATTATACTACAGAATGGAGTCCTAAATTATACTATCAAAGAGCCAGAGAAAGCAAGCAAGCAAGCTAGACATTTCCATTTTTAAATAGGGTTCACCTGGAGCCTAATGTGGGCGTTTGAACTCAAAACCCTGAGATCAAGAGTCAGACACTTAACCTACTGAGCCACCCAGGTGCCCTAGCTGTTTCCTTTAGCACAAGAAGAGAAACCTGTGGTCAGCAAAACATGGCTGAAATAAAGGAACAAAGGTGAGCCCTTGCTAAAGGATGATGGGGAAATAATGTTGCAAGACCAGTCATTCAAATGCAGCATGGACGAAGGGGCATTCTGACACTCATTTTCTGGGAAGTCTTCTAGCAAAGAGAATGAAAGGGTTTGCCCCGGGCTTCTTGGATTAAGAGTGACTTCTTACCACAGGTGACACCTTGTCATAAGATCATCTATTTTTTCAAGAAGTCATGGGTTTTATTTTTCCACTGTTGGGGCTAGATTGGCCCTTAGCCATTTTCTACTACCTGGTTCCTTCTGGGCATTTTCAAGGTGGTCACTTGGGGTGGATTGGATATTTGTTGATTGCCTTTCTAGCATCCACTCTCTGTAATAGGCCCATTTTAGTTTGAAAGGTTTTTCTCTCTCCTCCATACTATACCCAAGTGGTCCAATTGGACCTTCACGACCCCCCATCCAGAGGTGGAGCATGTGATCCAGGTCTAAGGCAATCAGTGTGTGGTATCCCGTTAGTAACAGTGATTAAATAATTCAAGGGTAGATCAATCACAGTGAATTCCAGCACGTCTTTGAGGTAGCTTCTAGAAAAGAGGTTGTCTTCTCCTCACTGGACTGAGTCTCAGAAGATAAGCAATAGAGTTGTTGGCAGTCATCTTGCCACCATGTGGCTGGTGAACAAAGTCAATATTAAGGAGAGCAGAAGTGAGAGATGGAGAATGTTGACCTCTGATTCCAGCCACACTCAAAGTCAGCTCTAACCCTGGGCCCTTCGGTTGTAAAAGTCAACAGATTCCCATTTTTGCTTAAGCCAGTTTGCATAGGAGTATCACTTTCAAATTAGTTCCTTTTTTTTTTTTTTCAGATTTTATTTATTATTATTTTTTAAAAGATTTAATTTATTTATTTGACAGAGAGAGAGAAAGAGATCACAAGTAGGCAGAGAGGCAGGAGAGAGAGAGGGAAGCAGGCTCCCCGCTGAGCAGAGAGCCCGATGCGGGGCTCGATCCCAGGACCCTGAGATCATGACCTGAGCCGAAGGAGGTCACTTAACCAACTGAGTCATCCAGATGCCCCTCAAATTAGTTCTGATGAACACAAAGGTTTAGGGCTAGGAAAGCCTTTATAAGGGTTTATGAAGATTTTTTCTAGCCTAATATTTCCCAACATTTTTCCCCCACTGTAACACATACAATGGACATTATGCCCTTGCAGAGCACAATCTCATTTAAAAAAAAGTCTACATTTTGATGAATCTCCAAAATGGCTGCTAAGATGAAAAGCATGAATACAATTTGTAACTTTCAGGCTGCCTGGATGGCTCAGTTGGAAGAGCATGCAACTTTTTTTTTTTTTTTTTTTTAAGATTTTACTCATTCATTTGACAGAGAGCACAAGCGAGGGGAGCAGCAGGTAAGGGAGAAGCAGGCTTTCCACTGAACAGGCAGCCCAATGAGGGGCTCAATCCCAGGACCCTGGGATCATGACCTGAGCCCAAAGCAGATGCTTAACTGACTGAGCCACCCAGGAGCCCTGAACATGCAACTCTTGATCTTGGGGTCATGCATTCCAGCCCCATGTTGGGTGTAAAGGTTACTTAAATAAATGAAACTTTTTTCAAAAGTAATAATTTATAACTTTCACAATTACTTACAATTCATGTGTAATATAGGTTGCTATGAACAACCTATGGCAGATTCAATGAATTGTCACTTGTTTTTTTTCTTCTCTCCTACTCAAGAAGGCGTTTTAGAGTTGTTAGAACAGGCGCTGGCCCGAGGGTGGCTGGATGGCTCAGTCAGTTAAGAGTCTGCCTTCGAAAAAAAAAAAAAAAAGAGTCTGCCTTCGGCTCAGGTCATAATCTCAGGTCCTTGGGCTCCCTGCTCAGCGGGGAATCTGCTTCTCCCTCTCCCTCTGCCCCCCATCTTGCTTGTGCTCTCTCTCTCTCCCTCTCAAATAAATAAAATCTTACAAAAAGAAAACAAAAAGCACAAGGGCTGGCCCAATGAGGAACATCATAGGCTTAATCCTCAATATGTCCCATTTGGTTAAATAAATAAGATTTCAAACTCTAATACTTTGATACCTATTCGCAATAAATTACCACAGACGCCATACACTCAACTGAATTCAATATACCAGTGGATCGAGATGCCCATGGAAGAGAACTGCTTAGTGAACTGGGCTCAGTTTATTCCCAAGCCATACGAGCTACCTTTAAAACTAACAAATTCTTCATCTGTTAGCCCGGGTCTAAATTGGAAAAAACTCATTTTTTTTTTTTTTTGTCTGAAAAGAGAGTTTTTCTTTGTCAGCTTTCTCTCTTGAAGGAGGGACATCCTTCAAGAATTGTTCTCTCAAGAGCAATTGGATCTTTGATGTGCAAACTGGTTTAAAATCGCAGATTCTAGCTTCAGGCATGGCTGGATCCTAGAGATAAAACAACATATTCAAGAATCTATCTTAGGGTGCCTGGGTGGCTCAGTCGGTTAAGCCTTCGACTCTTTGTTTCAGCCTAGGTCGAGATCTCAGGGTCTTGAGATCGAGCCCCATGTAAGGCTCCCCGCTTAGCGAGGAGTCTACTTAAGCCTCTTTCTCTCTCTCCCTCTGTCCCTCCCTGGGCCCCTCTCTCTCTAAAATAAATAAATAAATCTTTAAAAAAAAGAATCTGTCTCTCTCAGAGAACGATAAAGCAAGTGTGAAAATGTTTATGCTTGGTAGTTCTGGGTAAATGTATGGGACTTACTTTGTACTGGACTTGCAGCTTTTCTGTGAGCTTGAAATTATTTCAAATTTAAATTTATTTTTATTTTTTTTTAAAGATTTTATATATTTATTTCACAGAGAGAGAGCGAGCACAAGCAAGGGGAGCATCAGGCAGACGGGGAAGCAGTGTCCCTGCCGAGCAGGGAGCCTGATTCAGGGCTCGATCCCAGGACCCTGGGATCCTTACCTGACTGAAGGCAGACGCTTAAATGACTGAGCCACCCAGGCACCCCTTAAAAGTTTTTTTAAAAAGGAAACTATCTCTTTTCATCTCTTGGTTCATTCCCTATGCTTTCTTCACATTCCCTAAATACTTAGGTTAGTTTCCACTAGTTTCGTGATCCCCAGAGAAAGAGAGATTATCTTTTCCAATAATTAGAGCAATCAACTCAAGTTAGTATCTACCATAGACTGAATGTTTGTGTCCTCCAAAAATACGTATGTTGAAATCCTAACATCTGATGGTAGTAGGGGCCAGGGCCTTTGGGAGGAGATTAGGTCATGAGGGTGATTAGGTCATTACTAATCCCATAATTATGATGGGATTAGTGCTCTTATAAAAGAGACCCCAGAAAATGCCCTTCCTTCTTTGGCCATGTGAGGACACAGAGGCAAGACGTCTCGGAAGAAAACCCTCACCAGACGGTGAACTTGCTAGCAAGCACCTTGACCTTGGACTTCCCAGTCTCCAAAACTGTGAGAAATAAATTTCTATTGTTCATAAGCCACTCAGTCTGTGGTATTTTGCTACAGCAGCCCAAATGGACTAAGACAGTGAATTGTTAGCCGTTCAAGTCCAGTGCCCACCCCTGAGCCAATCACCTATGGGGTGGGGATGAAATGATCTGATTTGTCAGGCCAGGGGGATGGAACCAAATCCTCCCAAACCTCAGAGATGGTCAAACATCAGGGATGGATGGATCGCCAAAAGAAATGAGGGTGTTACTGCCGAAGGAGGGCACATGGCCCAGAAGTCCTGCTCAAAGGGAGAGAGGGCAGGGGACTGAGATAAGAGCGAGGAACAGTCATGACAGAGGCTAAGGGAGACCAACCTGTTCTGCTTCTCCAAAAAGCAGATGTTTAATAAGGTCATTTGCTCTTCTTGCAATGCAGGACTGACGAGGGACACAACCAGTTCTGCCACAAGAGGCTCATAAATATTCAACATAGAGGAAGACTAATTTACAAAGACGATACAATTTTATCATGATGGGCATTGCTCTAAGTTTGCAGTGAAACCCGTCTTTGCTTAGTCTAACCAAAGACCTCCCCACTCCCTCCTGTAAGGGGCCCAAAGCTCCGTGACATTCGTGTTACAATACATTTAGAGTCGTGTTACAATACATTTACATACATATCTCTCTTTTATTAAAAAATATTACTGGGGCACCTGGGGGGCTCAGTCACTTAAGCACCTGACTCTTGATTTCAGCTCAGGTCATGATCTCCGGGTTGTGAGATCACGCCCCATGGAGGGCTCTGAGCTGGGCATGGGGCCTTCTCGAGATTCTCTCTCCCTCTGCCCCCCCTGCCCTATTCACATGGGCATGCTCTCTCTCTCTCTCTCAAAAAAGAAAAAAAAATTAAACAATATAGAAGTCTGTATAGTTAAAAAATAAAAGTTTCCCCCTCTCCGAAGTGCTATTAACAGTTTGGTACAGGGGGTCCCTGGCTGGCTCAGTGGGTAGAGCATGTGACTCTTGATCTCAGAGTTGGAAGTTTGAGTCCCACACTGGGCATAGAGATTACTTAAAAATAAAATCTTAAAAAAAACCCAAAAACCAGTTTGGCGCATATAATGATAATAATAATAGAGATATTAGTTAGACCATATATAGCATCCACACTGTGTTATGCACTGTTCTAAGCCTTTACCTAGATTAACTCATTTTGCCTTCATAGTAGAATGATGTGGGTAACCTTGTTTCCATCCCACACAAGGAAATTGAGCCTTAGAGAAATGAAGTAGCTTGTAAGATCTTACCACCTAAAAGTGAGAGAATTAACTTTAAATCCAAGCAGTCTAAATCCAGAGTATGTACTATTCCAGATTTTAAAATTGTATATGCATATTTTTTAGTGCAATTCACATAAAATTAACCATTTAAAGTGTACAGTTCAGTAGCATTTAGTACATTGTTGTGTAAACATCACCTCTATCTAGTCCAAAACATTTTCATCACCGCCCCCCAAAAAAGCCCTCTGTACCCATTAATCAGTCACTCCACATTTTACCCCATATTCAGTCCCTGATAAACACTAATCTACTTTTTGTCTCTATGATTTATCTAATCTGGATGTTTCACATGAGTGGAATCATACAATATGTTCTTTTTTGTGTCTGGCTTGTTCCACTTAAAATGTTTTGGAGGCCCATGTAATTTGTAGCATGAATTGGTACTTCATCCCTCTTTAGGGTGGAATGATATTCCTTTGTATGCATATACCACAATTTGTTTATCTACCCATCTGTTGATGAACATTTGGGTTGTTTCCACCTGCGTTAGTCATGGTTCTTCCGAGAAACAGAACAAAGAGGATGTGTATGTATTTGGAGAGAGATTTTTTTTTATTAAGATTTTTTTTTTTTTTTTTTTTTTGACAGAGAGAGAGATCACAAGCAGGCAGAGAGGGAGAAGCAGGCTCCCTGCTGAGCAGAGAGCCCAATGCTAGGCTTGATCCCAGGACCCTGAGATCATGACCTGAGCCGAAGACAGAGGCTTAACCCACTGAGCCACCCAGGCGCCCCTGGAGAGAGATTTATTTTAAGGAATTGGCTTATGCAATTGTGAAGACTGGCAAGTTCAAAATCGTCAGGAGAGGCTGGCAGGTTGGAGACTCTGGGAAGAGCCGATGTTGCAGTCAAGTCTGAAGGCCGTCTGTTGGAAGAAATCCTTCTTGCTTGGGTAGGTCAGACTTTGTTCTAGTAAAGCTTTCAACTGATTGGACGAGGCCCACCCACATCATAGAAGGCAGTCTGCTTTAAAAGTTCACCAATTTAGGGGCGCCTGGATGGCTCAGTTGGTTGAGCATCTGACTCTTGGTTTGGGCTCAGGTCATGATCTCAGAGTTGTGAGATTGAGAGATCCAGCTCCACATTGGGCTCCACACTCAGCAGGGAGTCTGCTTGAGATTCTCTCCCTCTCCCTCTCCCCCTCCCCCTGCTCGCGTGCACAAACGTGCTCTCTCTCTCTAAATGGATAAATAAATAAAATACGTATTTTTTAAAGTTCACCAATTTAAATGTTAATCTCAACCAAAAGACACCCTTACAGGAACATCTTAAATATTTGACCAAATATGTGGGTACAGCCAAGTTGACAGATGAAAGAAACCATCACACACCTTTTGGCTATTGTGGTTAGTGCTGCCGTGAGCATTCACGAGCAAGTATCTGTCTGAGTCCTGTTTTCAGTTCTTTGGAGTCTATAGCCAAGAGTGGAATTGCTGGGTCATATGGTAGCCCTAATTTTAACTTTTTTTTTTCTTATGTTTAACTTTTTGAGGAAACCCTAAATTGTTTTTCAGAAGAGCTGAACTATTTTACATTCCTTTCAGTCATATACAAGGGCCTGTCTATGATTTTTTAACTTCCAAAAATGGTATTATGCTACATAAATTCAAGGGCAATTGTGGTGTTTTGTTTTTGTTTTACACTTAACAATCTATCTTGGACATCTTTCTGGGTCAATGCTTATAACTCAATCTCATTCTCTATGGATAGCAGACGTGCTTAGACTAGGGCCTAGCCCAAGGGATTGTTATACAAATGAATTCTACGTTTTTTTTGTTTTTGTTTTTTTAAGTAACTACACAGTATGGGGCGCCTGGATGGCTTAGTCCGTTAAGCATCTGCATTGGGCTCAGGTCATGATTCCGGGGTTTTGGAGTCAAGCCCTGAATTGGGCTCCCTGCTCAGCGGGGAGTCTGCTACTCCCTCTGCCCCCTCTCCGCAGCTTGTGCTCTCTTTCTCACTCATTCTCTCTCAAATAAATAAAATCTTTTTTTTTTTAAGTACACCCAGAGAACAAATAATCCAATCAATAAATGGGCGGAAGACATGAAAAGACATTTCTGCAAATGGCCAACAGACACATGAAAAAGTGCTCAACGTTACTCAGCATCAGGGAAATACAAATCAAAACCTCAATGAGATACCACCTCACACTAGAATGGCTAAAATTAACCAGTCAGAAAACGACAGATGTTGGCGAGGATGTGGAGAAAGGGGAACCCTCCTACACTGTTGGTGGGAATGCAAGCTGGTACAGCCACTCTGGAAAACAGTGTGGAGGTTCCTCAAAAAGTTGAAAATAGGGTTACCCTGCGACCCAGCAATCGCACTACTGGGCATTTACCCCAAAGATACAGATGTGGTGATCCGAAGGGGCACATGCACCCCAATGTTTATAGCAGCAATGTCCACAATAGCCAAACTATGGAAAGAACCTAAATGTCCATCAACTGATGAATGGATAAAGAATATGTGGTATATATATACAACGGAATACTATGCAGCCATCAAAAAACCAAAATCTTGCCATTTGCAACAACGTGGATGGAACTAGAGGGTATTATGCTAAGTGAAATAAGTCAATCAGAGAAGGAAAATTATCATATGATCTCTCTGATATGAGGAATTTGAGAAACAAGACAGAGGATCATAGGGGAAGGGAGG
>CM052889.1:75179442-75239406 GCA_028534135.1 Potos flavus | reverse complement strand
AAATGGAGACAAACCATAAGAGACTCTTAATCTCAGGAAACAAACTGAGGGTTGCTGGGGGGTGGGTGGGAGGGATGGGGTGGCTGGGTTATGGACATTGAGGAGGGTTTGTGCTATGGTGAGTGCTGTGAATTGTGCAAGCCTGACGATTCACAGACCTGTACCCCTGAAACAAATAATACATTATATGTTAATTAAAAAAAAGTAAGTACACTGTACTTTATTGAATGAAGTCACCATAATTTATCTTATTTCCCCACTGATAAAGATTTAAGTTGCTTTCAATTTTTTTTTTACCTTTTATTATGGAAAATGCAAATGAACCGGGACAAAAAGCAATGAATGTCCATGTCCCCACAATCCAGCTACGACAATCAAAAACTCTAACCTCTCCTTTCTTATTTCTGCCCCTCTCCTGTTGGACTCCTTTGAATCACACCCCAAATATCATATCATTTTGCCCTCGCGTATTTCAGTATTTCTAAAAGATAAGGAGCTATTTATTTAAACATAACCGAAATGCCATTATCATATTGATAATAATTTAGCAATCATTCCTTAATTAGCCAATCAGTGTTCAGATTTTCCCGAGGGTCTCATACTTTTTAATGGTTGGAACTGATCCAGGTTACAAACAGTTGGTTAATATGTCTCTTAAAGCTCTTTGAATCTCTAGTTTCTCCCTCTCTCTGTAATTTCCCTTACACTTTATATGTGGACAAAAAACCATTGTCCGTGATTTTTAAGACTCATTTTGAAATGGCGTGGAAGTTCCTGTTAGAGCTTGTGTCAGATCAAGGTAACTGCCCCCCAATCCATGTCCCTCTGCTTACCTGTTGGGCCCCAACTTTCTCCAGGGTTACAGCCCTACAAAGCAACACACCCAAAACATATGGTAATCCATTCAGTCCTTAAATTTGATCAGTAATTCCTCCTCCCTTCCAGAGAGGACATTTTGAAATAGCTGGGTAGAGAAAGGAATTCAAGGATGCAGACATTGACACTGGAAAGGTCAATGGGTTGCCGTGGGTTGGGCGGCGGTGGGCTGTGGTTGTGGGCCAAAAGGTCGCCACCCTCACAAAAGATAGATCTATATCCTCACCCCTGAAACTGTGAATATGACTTTATTTGGGAAAAGGGTTTTGCAGGTGTGATTAAGTTAATGATCCTGAGATGAGATCCTTTTGGATTATCTGGGCCCTAAATCCAATGACAAGTGTCCTTATAAGAGGCACGCAGAGAAGGCCATGTGTCCCTGGAGGCTGAGATTGGGGGTGATGCAGTCACAGGCCGAGGAGTATGGACAGCCACCGGAAGCTGGAAGAGGCAAGATGCAAGGTCTTTCCCAGAGTCTTTGGTGGGAGCATAGCCTTGCTGACACCTTCATTTCAGACTTCTAGTCTTCCCAACTGGGAGAGGATACATCTCTGATGTTTTAAGCCCCCCAGCTGATGACAATTTGTTAGAGCAGCCCCAGGAAGCAAATATAGTCACATCCTAAGGGCCCTAGCTAGGAAAGGCATTTTGGGGAAGCAGGGTCGCTGGATTTCTACCTGTGAAATAATGAGAAATATGTATATTACTCTCTGCCCTTGGTTCCTGACACGAAGCTCCTAAATCTCTTGGAATTTCCTGAGTAATGGGAGCATCTGACACTGAGCTCCTAAATCCCTTGGAATTTCCTGGAGTGTCTTTCGTTCTAATGAGGCGATTCTTGGTGAGCTCCTAGAGGGAGGCTGGTGGGTCTTTCTGGTCCCCAGAAAGACCAAGCTATGATTAAAAGCTTGGAATTTTCAACCCCATACCCCCGCCTCCATCCTCCGGAGAGGGGAGAGGGGCTGGAAATGGAGTTAATAATCTACCCTGTCTATATGATGAAGCCGCCATAAAAATCCCAGTGGAATGGGGTTTGGGGGCTTCTGGACCGGTGACCCTCCATGAACCGGGAGGGTGACACACCCCAACTCCATGAAGACAGACGCTCCTGCACTTGGGACCCTTCCAGACCTCACTCAATGTATCTCTTCATCTGCTGTTCCTCCGGATCCTTTATCGCATCCTTTATTATATCATAAACTGGTAAACAAGTAAGTGTTTCCCTGAGTTCTATTAGCTGCTTTAGCATATGATCGAATCCAAAGAGAGGGGTCATGGGAACCTCCGGTGGTAGCCAGGTGGGACAGAAATTGTGGGTAATACAGGAACCTACAACTTGAAATCGGCGTCTGAAGTGGAGTGGGGGGCAGTCCCATGAGAGAGAGCCTATAACCTGAGGGGTCTGCACTAACTCCAGTTAGTGTCCCAACTGAGGTGAATTGTGGGACACCTAGCTGGGGGCACAGAGCCTTGCCTGACGTGGGAACAAAACCACACACGTCCCCCATCAGAGGTGTGCAGAGCATGGCAGTAGCGGAGGGTGGGGGGGGAGAGACACACAGTGGGGAGGAGGTCTTCCCAAGACCCCACCCCACAGATGGTTCCTCCTCCTGACACGTGCCAGACGACCCCCACGGGATTGTCCACTTCCGGCCCCTGTCACGTATAAAGTGAGATGTCATCTCAGAAAACACTGGAGGAGGAGGCACGCGGGGCCGGGAGCCCCAGGCTCACACCACCTCAGTCTGGCAGGTGTGTTCTGAAGTTTTTTCAACCTGCCTTTCCTGTCCAGTGGGGTCTCCTCACAGCTGGGAGAATAAGTGAACTGCGGAGGTCTGTGATCATTTGTTCACTAGGTCATTCATTTATTCAAGGTGTACTTACTGAGTGGCCCCTTGGGGTCAGGTGCTGGGCTGCGTTCTGGGCATACAAAACTGAATCAGATCCACTGATTGTCTTTATAGAGACAAAGCAGAAGGAAACACACAGGTAAATAATGCATGGTAAGGGGACGCCTGGGTGGCTCAGTGGGTTAAAGCCTCTGCCTTCAGCTCAGGTCATGATCCCAGCGTCCTGGGATCGAGCCCCACATTGGGCTCTCTGCTCAGTGGGGAGCCTGCTTCCCCCCCTCTCTCTCTGCCTGCTTCTCTGCCTGCTTATGATCTCTCTCTATCTCTCTGTCAAATAAATAAAATCTTTAAAAAAAAAATAGTAATGTGTGGTAAGGAGTGCCTGGTGGCTCAGTGGTTTGGGTGCCCCGACTCTTGATTTTGGCTCAGGTCGTGATCTCGTTGGTCCTAGGACCAACCCCAGGTTGGGATCCACGAACGGGGAGCCTGGTTGGATTTTCTCTCTCTCTCTGCCCCTCCCTACACTCGAGGGTGCGTGCTCTCTCTCTCTAAAATGAATAAATAAATCTCTAAAAAATAATAATAATAATAATGTGTGGTTAAGTGTATGGATGCTGAGAAGAGGGCCTAATCCAGACTGGAGAGGGAGCTTCACAGAAGGCTTGGCAGTGGTAGGAAGTGGGCTAGCCACAAACCACATATGGCTTTTAAACTTTAAATTAATTAATATTTAAATTAATTTAATGAAAATTCAGGTTCCACTAGACCCATTTCAAAGGCTCAGTAGCTACATGTATATTACAGAGTATTTCCATCACTGTAGAAAGTTCTATTGGAAGATGCTTGTCTAGGCTGAGGCTGACAAAAGAGTTATCCAGGATTGGGGGGGAAGGAAGGATGTCCCCAGAAGTCCTTATAAGACAGCCTTTGGATGCTAAACACAGTACAGCTTCTGTGGAAGGTGTCCAGCCCAGTTCATGCCGTGTCTTGTCAGTCATCTTGAATTCCACGCTAAGGACAATGGGGGAGCCGCTGGAGCACTCAACCAGGTAAGGAGAGTCATCAGATTTGAGTTTTGGACAATGGGTTGGAGGAGGAGCAAGACAGGAGGCAGGAGGACCCATCAGGAGACGGTCCCCTTCCTCCAGAATCTTGGACCAGCCGAAGTGGTAGCGATGTGGGGGGAGAGAGATTTAGGGCATATGGGTGACCGACTGGGGACTGTGGTTCGTGAGGAAGAAGAAGGAACCAAGCTTAGGGCTTGTGCTACGTGGCTGGTGCTAACAGTTCCCTTTGTCTGGTGTGGAATCTGAGAAAGAGGATGAGAAACCTTTTTTTTTTTCAGTGTCGGTACTTAAGGGAGTGGGCTTCAGTGATCTGGAGGCCCTCGTTCCTCAATAATACCCACTCTGTGGCTCACCACAGACCACACCAGAGGGAACACATGGGCTTTGAGCCTGAAGGATTCCTGGGGACAACCATGGGCAACTCTGTGGCTCCACAGCGGGGAGGAAAAGAGGGGAAATGACAAAAGCCTTTTTGCTCCCCTTTCTCTCTTTTTCAACCATTACCCTGATCCTTCACGCTGTCCCTCACTCCAAAATGACTCCCCGCTCCCACTGAGGTCAAAGTGCCCCGTAAAACAGCCCCACTCAACATGGCCTATTTGATTCCTCATGGTTCCATGACGTGGACTCCAGGTTCCAACCTCCTCAAATGCCTCTCTTCTTACTTCTCCCGCACTCTTCATTTTGTTTGGGATGTCTGTTCCTTCTGTTTCTCCCCCCACAAATTTTAAGAGCTCTCCCTCTTTCCCCTCATTCACAAAACTCAGGTGGACCAGTTGTGTTTTTTTTCAAAACACATTTTGAAGTAAAGTTGTAGCTACAAAGTAAAAATATATACGTATATCACAGTGGCTCATCCACAATAACCTCACATATTGTGGTGTGTCTACGACGTTTTGAAAGATACTACCTCAATCTGCTTATTCAATGTGCTTTTTAAAATTGTTATTTATGTAGTTGTCTTATTTTCCCTACTAAACACCCAGCTCCAAAAAGCGAATAATATCTTCCTCATTTGGGGAATCCTAAAGCATCTAGAAAAAACACCTTATAGGTTCATTGAATATGCATTATTAAATCAATAAAGCCTCGATTTGCATCAGGCACTGTGATCAGTAGCTAGGAGTAAAAATAAGATCAGTAGTAAAATTTGGTTTGAATTTTTAAAGACTATTTTATTTTTTTAAAGATTTTATTTATTTATTTATTTATTTATTTATTTATTTATTTATTTATTTATTTGACAGAGAGAGAGAGAGCACAAGCAGGGGGAGCAGCAGAGAGAGAAGCAGGCTCCCCACTGAGCAGGGAGCCTGATGTAGGACTTGATCCCAGGACCCTGAGATCATGACCTGAACCAAAGGTAGATGCTTAACCCACTGAGCCACCCAGGCACCCCAGACTACTACTTCTTCTTCTTCTTTTTTTTTTTTTAAGAGAGGTATTAGGTTCACGGCAAAATTGAGGAGAAGGTACAGAGAATTCCCATATACCCCTTGCCCCACACACGCACAGCCTCCCCTATTATCAATAGCAGATTTTCAGGTAAATGGAAACCTTTCTTCCTTAAGCCTCTGCCTTCCAGAGAATTCTGCAGTCAAAGAGAAAGAGAAGGTGATTTGGCAAGAAGGTGGAAAAAGAAGACACGTGTTAGTCATTTGAGAAAAGGGAAGCACCCGTGTTTACAAGAATTTTGACAGTGTGTGCTCACACAGAATGAAGAGTATTTTCCATGGGTCGAAAAATCCAGCCTGACCATATTAAGGTATTCACCAAGAAAATAGGCTTTGTCTCCCAGGGGCTTCTTGGATTAGTGGGGGAGCTAAATGGACATGTTCAAGGGACACACTTATTTATCAGAAGTTATGAGACTAAAGTGTGAGGAGTAAAAGTAGCAAGATGACATTGGAAAGGTAGTTGGGGAACCATCTGTGAAGGACCTTGTATACCACTCTGAGGAATGTGACCTTTAGCCTAGAGTAGAGGTGGCAAACTTAAAATCCCACAGAGACCAGGTATGGAAATGAGTGAAGCTCACCAGGTACTAGGGAGTGGTGGGGACTGGGGCAAAATGGAGAGTGCTTACCCTGTCTCAGGGGAACGGCCACTCTCAGCTCCATCTGATTGTTATTATGTGGGATTGTTGGCCCAGAGCAGCCAGCTCTTCCCGTTTTCCAAAAAAGTATGGAAACCAAAATTTTTATAGGACAGTCCTAAGTTTTTAAAACATGTGGCCCAAATCCAACTGGCTTTAGAACCCAAATGGCTCACAGGCCAGATAGCGATCACTGGTAGCTTAAAAGGAGCGAATGAAGGTTTTTTTTGTTTGTTTGTTTGTTTTTTTAAAGGATATGATCCCATCTGTGCTTTAGAAAAATCACATGGTGATGTGGGAGAGGAATTACAAGGAATAGATTAGAGGAAAGGAAACCAGTCAGGAAACTCTCCCAATAGTTTCCATAGGTGGGAGGTGGCAGCAGTCATGGTGGGGGGGGGGGGGATGTCATTGGGCTGATTTGGAGTCCAGGATTCAAAGCTTTGCTTTAATCAGCCTCTGAAAAGGGGCATCTGTGTGGCTCAGTCAGTTAAACGTCTACCTTCAGCTCAGGTCATGATCTTGAGGTCCTGGGATCCAGTCCTGCATTGGGCTCCTTGCTCAGTAGGGATCCTGCCGCTCCCCCTGCTTGTGCTCTCTCTCTTTCAAATAAATAAAATATTTTTTTTTAATAAATACAATCTTAAAAAGAAAATCAGCATCTGGAAGAAGGAGTATATGCATTTCCTGCCCCCGCACCCCATTCCTGAGCTGGGAGCTGAAAGGCACGGGGCAGACAGATCACCTCTAAAGCCAAAGGATAAGAAATTTTAGCAAAGACTCTGCTCTTGGCGGCAGTCTAATTTTACCCGTGATTATTTTAAAGACAGACTATTATTATTAGATTATTTTAGAGATTGACTAACTGCCCAACCCTCACTCACCCCGACAGGCTCCACACATAGTTAAAATTAAAAGCATATCCATCAAAAAAAAAAAAAAAAAGCATATCCATCATTTGGTATTTGGCTTTTTTGAATGGCCAGGGGGAAACTCAGAGCCAAATCCTCTTTTGCAAACAGCGGAGAGAGGAACTGGCTCCCCAAGAGGCAGCCGCTTGGAGGCAGACACAGGAGAGGTGACTTCAGATCCATTGCATGGTCTTGCTAGTTGTGCAACCCGTCACTTGGGCCCAGGGAAGGATGCAAAGGGCAGGAGGCATGAATGGAGGGCAGGAAAGCAGATGCATTTCACGGAATTTTTCTAACACCCAACAAGTGCTGTTTTTAGAACTTTTTTTTTTCCTCCACAGACCCTTCTGAGTTTTGAGTGCGGTATTTTTGGGTGGGGGCAGAGGAAATGGCCCTGAGGAGCTGTGGACGGAGCAGAGCCTCCCCCTCGGGCACCGCCCGGGAGAGCCCCATGGGATGGGGGAGAGGACGGGGCAGTCAGGCAAAAGGTTAGGGGAGGAAAGCAAAGGCAGAGGCCCAGAACGGCTCCAGGAAATGTTTGTATTTCTCCACCGGGAGGGAGGACAAACAAGCTTTTCTCGTGCCTTCTGGGCAGCTTTGCACGCTCCCCAGCACAGGAGTCTGAACAGCGGGAGTGAGGCCGCAAAGAAAAACCGTCCTGGGGCTGGACCCAGTGCCGGCTCTAGGGCATGAATCTCCCCGGACCTGCGTGCCGCGCCCCAGAAATGACTTGCCTGTCAAAGCCTGGCGGTGCTCCGTGCTTCCCCTGCAGGGGAGACAGCTAGCGTGGGACAGCCTGCCCAGGAGTCTCTCATCTCCCGGCTGAAGTCCGAGGTCGCCCAGCGGTGGCTGCGTCCACCCACACATGCAGTCAGGACCTGCGGCGGCCCGGGGTGAAGCAGTCAGAAAACCAGCGGCCGGGTGAGTGGGTGGCATTCAGGGGAGCGTCTGTGTCTCTGTGGGGGGATCCCGGGGCTGCCTGGCACGCGGAACACCCATCCTCTGTCCACCATGGACAACGGGTCGTGCTGCCTCATCGAGGGGGACCCCATCTCTCAGGTGATGCCGCCGCTGCTGATCCTGGCCTTCGTGCTCGGCGCGCTGGGCAACGGCGTCGCCCTGTGTGGTTTCTGCTTTTACATGAAGACCTGGAAGCCCAGCACCATTTACCTTTTCAACTTGGCCGTGGCCGACTTCCTCCTCATGATCTGCCTGCCGTTCCGGACAGACTACTACTGGAGACACAGGCAGTGGGCCTTCGAGGACATCCCGTGTCGGGTGGCCCTCTTCATGCTGGCCACGAACAGGGCGGGCAGCATCCTCTTCCTCACGGTGGTGGCGGTGGACAGGTACTTCAAAGTGGTCCACCCCCACCACGCGGTGAACGCCATCTCCAACCGGACCGCGGCCGCCATCGTCTGTGCCCTTTGGACCGTGGTCATCCTGGGGACTCTCTATCTCTTGACGGAGAACCATCTGTGCGTGGACGAGAAGACCATATCCTGTGAGAGCTTCATCATGGAGTCGGCCAACGGCTGGCACGACATCATGTTCCAGCTGGAGTTCTTCCTGCCCCTCGCCATCATCCTGTTTTGCTCCTTCAGGATCGTTTGGAGCCTGAGGCAGAGGCGGCGGCTGACCAGGCAGACCCGGACGAAGAAGGCTACCCGGTTCATCATGGTGGTGGCCATTGTGTTCGTCACGTGTTACCTGCCCAGCGTGTCGGCCAGACTCTATTTCCTCTGGACGGTGCCCTCGAGTGCCTGTGACCCCGCCGTCCATGTAGCCCTCCACGTCACCCTCAGCTTCACCTACATGAACAGCATGCTGGACCCCCTGGTGTATTATTTTTCGAGTCCCTCGTTCCCCAAGTTCTACACCAAGCTCAAAATCCGCAGCTTGAGACCCAAGAAGCCAGGGCGCTCCAAGACCCAGAGGCCGGAAGAGATGCCAATTTCAAACCTTTGTCGCAAGAATTGTGTCAGCGTGGCAAACAGCTTCCAGAGCCAATCCGACGGGCAGTAGGATCTCCAAATGTGCGGAATGGCCCTGAAACGGGCAGACAGACAAAACCAGGCAGGACAGACCGACGGCCTAGAAAGAGTTCTTGCTAAGGGAATGAGAGGCTTTGAAAATGTCGCCCGCCCTTAGCTGTACCTTCTTCGCTCTGTCTGGAAAGGGAATGCAGGTTACTATGCCTTTTTGGAAGGTTCCAGCTGAGAAGTGAGTCAGTTGCCTTTCTATGACCCGATTACAATGACGGGACAAGATGTGCATGAAATGGGGCTTGTGTGTACTGGGTGGGGCGATGGGAAGAGCTTGGCTCCTGTGTGCTTTTACAGGGTTGAGTAAATAGGCATCAGTGTGCAAATCAGTCATGTTCTCTCTCCCGGGGAGTCGGGGAACTTAATGACTTAGCGGTATTTCCTATCCTCTGACCTTACGTCGTTGCTTGTTTTAGAAAGCGGACACCAGAGTAAGTCAATATTTTAGGCTGAGTGAGGCTTTTTAGAGGGGATGTATTGATCCTGGTGATTGTCATCTTCACAGGGCCCCTCGGTAGGGTTCTGATTTCTGGGTAGCCCAGGAAGAATGGCAGCAAAACAATCTGCTCTGACCTTCTCAGAGCTCCACATTTTTCTGCAAGTCTTTGCATTTCAAAGAAGGTCCTGGGGGCTGTGTTTACCTGCCCTCATTTTGGGGGGGGGGGGAGCTGAGTGCTTGGAAAAAATCCTATTGGCCTTTGCGAAGTGCTGAGTCCAGTATGATTGCTTTTGACCGCTTGTTATGTGACTGTGAGTTGAGATTATTTATTCATTCATTCTCCGAGTGTCTACTGAACGCATATTCCGTGCTGGGCACTTGCTAGTATCTCTTTTACCTGGAGGGTCTTTAGTCAATTCCTGCATGACAGCAAAGTATCTGGGGGGACAGAAAAGAGAGAGGTTAACCCTCTCACCCTCTTGGTGAATACAGTTTCTAGACCTGTTCATGGCAAACATCGGTGTATTCCTCTTGTTTCAGGCTTCTGTACAAACACCAAAGGGTGGAAAAGGTAAAGTCCCTTAGGCACGTGAATTTCCCACATGTGTACCTGCGGCCCTCAAAACTAGATGATTCTATAGAATGACAAGCTGCCTCTACCTATATTAGGGGGAAGGAGTCCAAAACAGCCTTACCTTTCTTCTCAAGCCACAAGAGTGCTGAAAATTGTTCTTGGCTCTTTTGTTTACACTTTCTCAAATTTCCAGGGTACTCTCTGCACCAGACGACCTTTCCAGCTTTTAGTTCCCTGGGCCTCGAAGCACTCCTATCGGCTGTCTTTTTTATTTTGTTTGGCAGAGGAACTGCACAGTCCAGTGAGGAAAAGTATGGGCTCTGGAAAGTCCGACAAACCTAAATTTGAATCCCAGCTCGACCACTGACTAGGTGTGCGATCTGGGGGCAGATTTTATTTCAACACGCAGCTTCCATTTCCTTATATGTCAAACAGAAGGAACAATAATGTGGATTCCAAGAGGTTGGTGGGCAGATTCCAAGAACGTAAGCTCCCTAAGCATAGGGATTCTGTTGACTGTTACGTCCTCCCCAGGGCCTAGAAGAGTGCCTGCACATAGTAGGTGCTCCATAAATATTTGAATGAATACTCAATTGTAGGTGGAGCACGAAGCGTTGTGCCTGGCCGGAGGGACCTCAATATGGTGACTTCTGACATTCACGCCGTTTGCACACAAAGTTGCTGAGGCATAGAAGCCGTTTCCCTCGGGGTTCAGAGTCTCTAATTAGTTGCTCTGTCATCACTACCCAAATTTCCCCGCTCCCCAGCTGCCTGGGAAGGAGGGAAAGCAGGATTCTTTTTTTTTTGAAAGCAGGATTCTTATACGCATCAAAGAACCATATATCCTCCTGAAAGAAATCTGTGGAAGCCCACACTTCTGCTTTGGGTTCTATCCCTGCTCGTGATTTTTTTTCCCCGGATGGCTCCTCCTTTGTCGCTTCGTGTTAATAAAAACGGTTTCCAAAAGCAAGGCCTTGTTCTGAGTGTGATTCCTAAGACTTTACCCTCCAAGGAATAAAGTGTAAAAAATCCAGAAGATCAGGGTAGGCAGAGGTTCTCATGAAAAAAACAGCAAGAACAAACAAAAAAAAGGGGGAAAAATGAAAAACCCAAACACAGTTTAGGCTCTGATTTCACCCTCCTTTTTAAATTCACAGAATGTGATGAAAAAGAAATCTTATCAAGGGTTCTTCAGAAACTGTAAGGACGAGGATTACAGCTTTGTTTGAGTCAACACAGGACCCTTTTGAGCTTATCCATGAAGCTGGGGCCCTAAATTTTATATATGCATTTATACACACACACACACACACGCACGCACGCACGCACACACGGGTTGAGATGAAGTAGAACAAAGAGATGGGCTCACATACGGACCTAACTATATTCACCTTCCACTGATGACACAGTAGGAGCGGGAAGGGGTTAATATTTTATCCCTTGAAAAGATTCATTCATTTTTTCATTCAGTCTTTTGAGGAACATTCACTGGGCACCCGCTCTGCGCCAGGCACAGTAGAAACACAAAGGGAAAACACAGCCCCTGATCCTGTGGTTTCTATTGTAGAAACCAAGGAAAAAATCCAGTCACCATTCGGAGTAACCGTGTGAAAATATTAAGCATAGGTGCGGGCTTCATCCTGAACTCGGGGCTTGGGGAGCACTTCTCAGAGGAAGGGACTCCTGAACTTAGCCCTGAAGGTTGCAAAGGAGGCAACCAGATGACTCAGTGGGGAAGGGTATCCCAGTGAGAGCGGATGTGGTGAGAAAGGTCACTTGGGCGCTGTGGGAAGGTCAATGGGAAAAGAATGGAAAGTTCTGGGAGGTCTGAGGCAATCTGGGAAGAGGTAGAGCCATGAGATCCACTGGGGAGAGAAGGCCTGTTCACAACTCTTTCTTTCTTTCTTTTTTTTCTTTTAGAGAGGGAGCAAGGGAAGGGCAGAGGGAGAGAGAGAGAGAGAAACTCAAGGAGACTCCCCGCTCAGCGTGAAGCCTGATGCGGGGCTCGATCCCACAACCCTGAGATCACAACCTGAGCCGAAACCAAGAGTTGGATGCTCAGCCACCTGAGCCACCCAGGCGCCCCTCACAACTTTTCCTGCTGGAAGATGCATGACTAGCCTTTCAGATTCTTTGCTTTTTAAAAAAGAACTACATTTCTTTAATTATCTAAGGCAGATATGTTTTTGATCAGAATTAAAAGAACACACAAATATGTAAAAAAGTTAAAGTCTTCCTTCCATTCCCTTTAATCTCATTTCCTAGAGGTGGTGACACTTGCACACAGATGACGAATCTCGTTTTGTTCTGCTCAAGCAGGATACATAGAAAGATAGTTTTGCAAGGTATTTTTGTCATGAAATCAAAGATTTGTCAGAGATCAAAGTCACGGTTCTTAACTCCACTTCATTGCATAAACAAACCACATATGGCTTATGTAACCAATGGCTATTTATTTATTCATTCATTTATTCACTCATTTATTTAAAGATTTGTTTAAAGACTTACTTATTTAGTTGAGAGAGGGAGAGAGAGAGTGCAGGGGGAGGGGCAGAGGAAGAGAGAGAATCTTAAGCTGACTCCCTGCTGAGCGTGGAGCCCGACTCAGGGCTGGATCCATGGCCCTGAGATCACCGACTCAACCTACTGAGCCATTCAGGCACCCCGACCGATGGCCTTTTAATGGACATTTAAGTGATTTCCAATTTTCCCCTATTGCCACCATGCTATGATGAATAATCCAAATGATGTATCTTTGGGCACATGCGCTAAAGTTTTCAAAAGAAGATTCGGAGAAATGGACATGCTGAGTCAGAGGACAGGTGTACTGGGCGCACACAGGGGCTGAGAGCATAGACCCTGGAGCCCGACCATCTGGGTTCAAATCCTAGCTCCCTTACTTACCAGCTGTGTGGCCTCAGGCAAGTTACTTAACCTCTCAATGCTTTACTTTCCTTGTCTGTGAAATGGTGACAAGAATAGTACCTGCCCATGGGGTTGTGAGTACTAAATGAATTTAGAGGAATAAAGCACCTCGAGTAGTGACTCTTTTAAATTGATGAAGTCCAATCATCAATTTTGTCGTCGTTTGTGTGTTTGGAGTTGTGCAAAGGAAGATTTGCCTAAGACAAGTCCTGAAGGCTCACTTTTAGGTTTACTTCTAAGAGTTTTGTCTCACATTTGGGTCTGTAATCCATTTTGAGTTAACTTTTGTGTTTGGGGCAGAGAAGGGATCCGATTCTGCTCTTTTGCATGTGGCTCTTCAGTTGTCCCAGCAGCACTGATTAAAGAGACTCTTCTTTCCCCCACTGATTTATCTTAGAACCCTTGTTGAAATGAGCTGACCACACACCCGGAAGTCTATTTCTGGACTCTCAGTCGTGCCCTATTGATTTACATGGCTATTCTTATGCCAGAAGCTCACTGTCTTAATGACTGCAAAGTGTTTGAATCAGGAAGTGTGAGTTCAACTTTCTTCTTTTTCAAGATTATTTGATTATTCTGGTTTCCCCTTAGGTTTTTTACATGAAATTTAACACTATATTTAAGAATCCTGAAATACTGTTTTTTGTGTGTGTGTGTGTTTTTTTTTTTTTTAAGATTTTATTTATTGGGGTGCCTGGGTGGCTCAGTCAGTTAAGCATTTGCCTTCGGCTCAGGTCATGATCCCAGGGTCCTAGGATCAAGCCCAGAGTCCTCTCCCTGCTCAGCCGGGAGCCTGTTTCTCCCTCTCCTCCGCACCCTCACCCACTCTCGCTATCTCTCTCTCTCTCTCAAATAAAAAAATAAAAAAATAAAGATTTTCTTTATTTATTTGAGAGAAAGAGAGTGCTCATGCATGCACATGACTTCAGGGGGAGGGGCAGAAGGAGAAGCAGGCTCCCCTCTGAGCAGGGGTAGGGGGGTTCCTCTGGGCTGGATCCCAGGACCCTGAGATCATGACCTGAGTGGAAGGCAGATGCTTAACCAGTTGAGCCACCCAGGCACCCCTCTTCTCTTTTCTTTTTATATTTCTCAGCCAGCCAGTTAAGACCAGCTTCCCTTTTATTTCTTTACTACTTCTCAATTTCTCCTTCATCTTCCTTAGTGGTCCAGAGGTCTCCTATTTCCCACCAGCCAAGTGTTCCAGCTCAGAGTTTCTTACCACCTACAGGGGCAAATCTCCCACGATATCCCCCGATGAACACGGCTTCCGCACTCCCACCCTCGTGTGACCCCTCCTGGTGGAATACGGACCAGTTCTGTGACTCTTTTTAACCCACAGAATGTGCTGAAAGTGAGGTTTCCAAGCCCAGGCAGTAAGAAGTTCTGCTTGTCTGCTTTTTTGGAAGCCTTGCAAAGCCTCATGAGAAGTCCAGCCTACCCTGTGGAGAGAACACGAGAGGAGGCCACATAGGCAGATACAAGACTATATGGAGAGGGAGGGAAGGCCAGGTGTCCCCGTGTCCTGCTCGAGCCTAGCTCCCCCCAGACAAGAGCTGGCCGAGGGAGCCCTGTCAACTCGTAGGATCAGGAAAGATAATACAACCCTGGTTGATTCAAGCCACTGAATTTCGTGGTGGTTTGCTACACGGCAATGGATAACTAAAACAGAAATCCCAGCTAAGTCCAAAGACAAAGAGTGGATTACTTAACCCAAGCCTTGGTTTTCTAATCTGTAAAATGGAGATGATGGTGAGGATAATCATAGAACATCACTCACAGGGTTTTCGTGAGGACTAAATCAGATCATGTATGCAAATCTCTTAGCACAATACCTGGCACAAAGCAGACAGTTGATAAATGATAGCATTTTTTTTTTTAAGATTTTATTTTTAGGGGCACCTGGGTGGCTCAGTGGGTTAAAGCCTCTGCCTTCGGCTCAGGTCATGGTCTCAGGGTCCTAGGATCGAGCCCCGCATCGGGCTCTCTGCTCAGCAGGGAGCCTGCTCCCCCCCCCACTCCGCCCGCTTCTCTGCCTACTTGTGATCTCTCTCTCTGTCAAATAAATAAATAAAATCTTAAAAAAAAAAAAGATTTTATTTTTAAGTCATCTCTACACCCAACATGGGGCTCGAACTCACAACCCGGAGATCAAGAGTCTCAGGTTCCACCGACTGAGCCAGCCAGGGGCACCTCGCTATTATCATTCTTAATTTAAAAAAAAAAATTGTTCAGTCCAGTTCAGTGGCACACATCCAAGCTGTGATAAGATAATGAGGCATAAAGATTCAAGTTAATTGTCAAAGTCATAGATTCTAAGTGGACTTTCCACAAAACCCGGTGGGATCACTCACTGCCTTAGCTGTTGAAATGATTCATTACAAGTTTCTGTACAACTCATGCGCCAGTAAGAAAAAACATAAATACATACACGAAGGACACAAACAAGACCAAACCTGCCCGGGGCACAGCAGGAGGACCGGAAATTCCACAACAGGCACCAGAATCCAGGGAAGCTGGAATTTATATTCGGTCTGAGTGGTGGTGAACTTTTGGTTAGAATCATAGAATGAGCTGGAAGATTATCGCATCCCTCAATTTATTTATTTTTTTTCAAAGACTCTGTTTTATTTATTTGAGAGAGAGAGAGAGAACACGAGCAGGGGGGAAGGGGCAGAGGGAAAGGGAGAAGCAGGCTCCCCGCTGAGCAGAGAGCCCGATGTGGGGCTCCATCCCAGGACCCCGAGAGATCATGACCTGAGCTGATGGCAGATGCTTCACCGACTGAGCCACCCAGGCGTCCCTAATCCCTCAGTTTATACATGAAGAAGCTCAGGGGCTAAGAGGGTTCACGGTCGTTGATGACAGCTCTAGACCGAGCATCCAGGCCTCCAGTTTTTTTCTTTTTGCAAACAACGATATTTGTTGTTCTCTCCTAATTTTACCCATGACTGTTGTTTTTATTTTTATTTATTTTTTTAAGTAGCCTCCATGCCCAACATAGGGCTTGAACTCATGACCCTGAGATCAAAGAAACAGAGGCTCTACCAACTGAGCCAGCCAGGTGTCCCAATGACTGTTGTTTCAAACACACACACACCAATATCCTAAAACTGTAAAACTCAGAAAGGGAGGGTACCTTGCAAATTCCAGCTCGCAGGAATAAATATAGTTAACAGTCGGTTTTTCTGACTCTTAGTTAATAAAGTTAATAAAGGTCCTTAGGTATGAATATCGCCGACAAATCTACATTTGTCCCAGCAGGAAACAGGATATTCACAGGCAGCAAGGACAGGAAACAAATACCAATCATTTCACTAGAGCCTTAATACACCCACATAAGATGACCTCAATCCAGTGCAGCCTTACGGACGAGGCGATAATATAATAGGAGTCTATGCAGTTTCCTGGTTAGGGACACAGGCTTTGAAGCCAGGGCCACATTCAAACCCAAAGCTCGCTCTTATCGGCTGGGGCGGCCCTGAATCTCACCAACCTCTCTGAGCTTCACTTCCTGAATCTTGAAATCAGAATCAGTAATGAACCCTACTTTGTGGGGTGCAGTCAGGGTAAAACACGATCGTGTATTTAAAGCATTTGCACATAGGATGCCTGGGTGGCTCTGTCGGTTAAGTGTCTGCCTTTGGCTCAGGTCATGATCTCAGGGTCCTGGGATCGAGCCCCGTGTTGGGCTCCTTGCTCTCCTCCCCCTGCCTGCCGCTCCCCCTGCTTGTGCTCTCTCTCTGGCAAATAAATAAATAAAGTTTTTAAAATAAAATAAAATAAAGCATTTGTGCATGGGGTCTGCAATACTGGAAGCTCTCTGTAACTATGTGCCAATATCACCTTAACCTTTTTTTTTTAATTGAGGAATAATTGACATACAACATTATATTGGTTTCAGGTACAACATAAAGATTTGATATTTGTGTATATTGCAAAATGATCACCATAATGAATCCAGTTAACTCTGTCATTGTACATAGTTACAGATTTTTTTTTCTTGTGCTGAGACTTTTAAGAGTTACTCTCTTCGCAACTGTCAAATATGCAATACAGTATTATTAATGGTGTACATTACGTGCCCAGGATTTATTTATTTTATTACTGGAGTTTTGTACCTTTAGACTCCCTTTGCCCATTTTGCCCACCCTCCACCCCCTGCCTCTAGTAACCACTAATCTGTTCTCTGTATCTATGAGCTTTTTTTTTTAATGATTCCATATATAAGAGAGATCATAGGGTATTTTCCTTTTTCCGTCTGACTTATTTCCCTTAGCATAATAGCCTCATAGTCCATCTATGTTGTCACAAATGGCAAGATTGCATTCTTTTTTATGGTTCAATAATTTCATTCTTTTTTATAATTCAATAATATTCCATATATATATACACACATATATATACATATATATATACATATATACACACACACACACCTTTTTTTATCCATTCATCTGCCTATGGACACTAAGGTTTTTTCCATATCTTGGCTATTGTGAATAATGCTGTAAGGAACATGGGCATGCAGATATCTTTTCAAGTTAGTGTTTTCATTTTCTTCAGATAAACACCCAGAAGTGGGATTGCTGGATGGTACAGTATTTCTTTTTTCAATGTTTTGAGAAACCTCCATACTGTTTCCCATAGTGGCTGCACAAATTTCCATTCCCACTAACAGTGCAAGAGGGTTCCCTTTTCTCCACATCCTTGCCAACACCTGTTATCTCTTTTTTTAACTTTTTTTTTTTAAGATTTTATTATTTATTTGACACAGAGAGAGAGATCACAAGTAGACAGAGAAGCAAGCAGAGAGAGGGGGAAGCAGGCTCCCTGCTGAGCAGAGAGCCCGATGCGGGGCTCGATCCCAGGACCCTGAGATCATGACCTGAGCCAAAGGCAGAGGCTTTAACCCACTGAGCCACCCAGGTGCCCTCTTTTCTTTTTGATAATAGCCAGTCTAACAGGTGCGAGGTGGTATTTCATCGTGGTATGGATTTACATTTCCCTGATGATTAGTGATGTTGAGCATTTTTCATGTACCTGTTTGTCATCTACATGTTTTATTTAGAAAAATGTCTATTCAGATTCTCTGTCCATTTTTAATCAAACTATTTTGCTATTAAGCTGTATGAATTCTTTATGTATTTTGGATATTAGGCCCTTGTCAGATACATAATTTGCAAATATTTTCTCCCATTCAGTATCTTGCCTTTTCATTTTATTAATGGTTTCCTTTGCTGTGTAGAAGCTTTTTAGTTTGATGTAGTCCCACTTGTTCTTTTTGTCTTTGCCTTTGGTGTCAGATCCAAAAAATCATTACCATGGCCAAGGTCAAAGAGCTTAATGCCTATGTACTCTTCTAGGAGTTTTATGGTTTCAGGTCACATGTTCAAGTCTTTAATTTATTTTAAATTAAATGTTTTTTAAAATTTATTTATTTTATTTATTTATTTTTAAAGATTTTATTTATTTATTTGACAGAGAGAGAGAGATCACAAGTAGGCAGAGAGGCAGGCAGAGAGAGAGGGGGGGAAGCAGGCTCCCCGCCGAGCAGAGAGCCCGATGCGAGGCTCGATCCCAGGACCCCGAGACCACGACCCGAGCCGAAGGCAGAGGCTCAACCCACTGAGCCACCCAGGTGCCCCTAAGATTTATTTATTTTAAAGAGAGAGAGAGAGTGCTTGTGTGCACGTGTGCATGAACGAGGGGAGGAGCAGAGGGAGAGAATCTTCAAGCAGAATCCCCACTGAGCGGGGAGCCTGATGAAGGGCTCAGTCCTACAACCTATAAGATTATGACCTGAGAAGAAACCAAGAGTCAGACACCTAACCAAATGACCCACCCAGGCACCCCTTTTTAAAGTTAATTTTTGTGTATGGAAGGAAGGAGTGAGGGAAAAAAGTTAATTTTTGTGTATAATGTAAGACAGTGGCCCAGTTTCATTTTTTTGCATGTGGCTGTCCAGTTTTCCCAACACCATCTATTGAAGAGGTTGTCCTATCCTCAGTGTATATTCTTGGTTCCCTTGTCATAAATTAATTGACCATATTTGCATGGGTTTATTTCTGGGCTCTCTGTTCTATTCCATTGATCTATGTGTCTGTTTTTATGCCAACACCATACTGTTTTGATTACTGTAGCTTTGGTATATAGTTTGAAATCAGGAATGTGATGACTTCACCTTTGTTCTTCTTTTCTAAGATTGCTTTGGCTACTTGGGGTCTTTTGTGGCCCTGTACACAAAATTATTTTATTTCTATTGAATTATTTGTTCTATTCTACAAAAAATGCTACTGGAATTTTTGTTTGTTCTATTTCTACAAAACATAAATTATTGTTCTATTTCTATAGAAAATGCTATTGCAATTTTGATAGAGATCACATTGAATCTGTAGATTTCTTTGGGTAGTAGAGACATTTTAACAATATTTGTTCTTCCAAGCCATTAGCATGGAATATATCTTTCCATTTTTGCATCTTCTTCAATGTCTTTCATTGATGTCTTACAGTTTTCAGTGTACAGGTGTTTCACCTCCTTGGTTAAATTAATTCCTGTATATATTACACTTTTTTTAAAAAAAGATTTCATTTATCTATTTGACAGAGAGAGAGAGAGCACAAGCAGGTGGAGTGGCAGAGGGAGAGTGAGAAGCAGGCTTCCTGCTGAGCAGGGAGCCAGATGCAGGGCTCAGTCCCAGGACCCCGGGATCACAACGTGAGCTGAAGGCTAAGCCAGGTGCTAAGCCAGGTGCCTGCCTGATGCTAAGCACCCAAATTTCCTATTTTTAACTCAAAGTAGAAGCAACACATTTTAGAACCTCTTGCTCAGCAAGGATCATAGCCAAAATACTAAAGGGTAGAAATGTTCTATAGGGTACACCCAATTATACTAAAAAGCAAGGAAATGATGTGTGAAATGGTGATCTGCCATGAGGCAGAGTTCAAAGTCCTCGAAGCCCCCAACCCTCTAAGTTTAATTTTCTGAAAATAGAGGATTTTAAAATATCATGCACATGCACTTAGTGGGGCAAGGCTGGGGGGGGCTGGACAGAAGGATACAGAAACTCTCTGTACTTTCTGCTCAATTTTGCTGTGAATCTAAAACTCTAGAAAAATAAAGCTTATTGATTTTTAAGAATCATATACTTCAGGGGCACCTGGGAGGTGCAGTCCATTGAGTGTCTGACTCTCAGTTTCAGCTCGGGTTGGGATCTCAGGGTCATGAGATCAAGCCCCACTTTGGGCTCTGCGCTCAGCACAGAGTCTGCTTAAGATTCTCTCTCTCCCTGCCCCTGCCTCTCCCACTTGTGCTCTCTCTCTGAAATAAACCAATAAATATTTATTTATTTTTATTTTTTAAAAAGATTTTATTCATTTATTTGACAGAGAGAGCAATCACAAGTAGGCAGAGAGGCAGGCAGAGAGGGGGGGGGAAGCAGGCTCCCCACTGAGCAGAGAGCCCGATGCAGGGCTCGATCCCAGGACCCTGAGACCATGACTCGAGCCGAAGGCAGAGGCCCCAACCCACTGAGCCACTCAGGTGCCCCTAAACCGATAAATCTTTAAAAGAAAATAAAAATCACATACTTCAAAATAAATTGCTTACTTGAGCACGGAAGCCTATCAAAGTCTAACACAAACAAACGAAAAAGCCCAGTTTTTGTAACATACCACTGGCAATCCAAACTGGGTTCAAGTTTTCAAACATCTTATGAAACTGTATGCTGTTCTCAAGTATCTCTTCTCCTTTCTCCTAACTAGAGCTTAATTGCAAAGTTCTAGTGTGGAAAAGCAATCCGTGTTTGTACAGAGACTATGGCAAGGAAGCCTCGAATGCAACACGTCTGTCCTCATAAAATAGACAGTTACTGTCTTCTTGGTGTTTCCAAAGAAATCATGTACATGCTACTATTTCTTAAGTCATAGGCATGTAATACTTCATAGTCGTTCTTAATGTTTCTAGAAAACCATGCTGTTTAGCACAGGACGTTATTATTGCTTTTGTCGTTTTGTTCATGTTATAAGCCAACCACCCAACAGTGAATTAATTCTCTAATGCTAAGCGCTCGGGATGTCAGCGCGCAGCCTTCCAAAGGGAAGCCCTCCACATCGCCGTGATTCACAAATGCCAGTCAGCTTGCCTAAACTTATCCTTTACATTTAGGAACCTTTGTGGGTTCCCGTCTTCCCCAGGGGATTTTTATTACTTGTTTATGCAAACAGCAGATTGCATAAGAGCCTTGCTGGCTTTTTTTTTTTTTTTTTAAGGGATTTCGTAGTTTCCTGGTAAGCACTCAGTCACCAATTTCATCACCCCGACATGACATAAAGGCGGGAGCTGAACCTCAGCGTTCGCCACTCAGACACACACCTCTTTCCTGGAGCACTCGCTAGGACCGACTCGTTCCACTCATGAACCTGCCCCAGCAGCAGGATCATTTTCTGGAAATAAACAAGAAGAACTGCTGTGTGTTCCGGGATGACTTCATTGCCAACATCCTGCCGCCGGTGTTGGGGCTGGAGTTTGTGTTCGGACTCCTGGGCAATGGCCTTGCGCTGTGGATTTTCTGCTTTCACCTCAAGTCCTGGAAATCCAGCCGGATTTTCCTGTTCAACTTGGCCGTGGCTGACTTTCTCTTGATCATCTGCCTGCCGTTCCTGACGGACAACTACGTGCGGAAGTGGGACTGGAGGTTCGGGGACGTCGCTTGCCGGCTGATGCTGTTCATGCTGGCCATGAACCGCCAAGGCAGCATCATCTTCCTCACGGTGGTGGCCGTGGACAGGTACTTCCGGGTGGTCCACCCGCACCACGCTCTGAACAAGATTTCGAATCGGACGGCGGCCATCATCTCCTGCCTCTTGTGGGGTGTCACCATCGGCCTGACGGGTCACCTCCTGTACAAGAAGATGCTGATCAGGAACCGAGACGCCAATCTGTGCAGCAGCTTCAGCATCTGCCATACCTTCCGCTGGCATGATGCCATGTTCCTCCTGGAGTTCCTCCTGCCCCTGGGCATCATCCTGTTCTGCTCAGCCAGAATCATCTGGAGTCTGCGCCAGCGGCAGATGGACAGACATGCCAAGATCAAGAGGGCCATCAACTTCATCATGGTGGTGGCCATCGTCTTCATCATCTGCTTCCTGCCCAGCGTGGCTGTGCGCATACGCATTTTCTGGCTCTTGCACACCACGGGCACAAGGAACTGTGATATCTATCGCTCGGTGGACCTGGCATTTTTCATCACCCTGAGCTTCACCTACATGAACAGCATGCTGGACCCTTTGGTGTACTACTTCTCCAGCCCGTCTTTTCCCAACTTCTTCTCCACCCTGATCAACCGCTACCTGCGGAAGAAGGCGCCCCGAGAAGCAGATAATATCCAGAGCACAAGCATGGAGCTCACGGGGGATCTGAGCACCACCAGGAGTGTGCCAGACAATTTAGTGGCCCACGCCAGTGAGCCATGGAACAAGTCTTATCTGCCCCCTGCTTCTCGCTAAATCACTGAGCCAAGGAGAGAGATTGTCACCAAGAACCAAGGTTTCTGGGGATAGAGTTTGGCTAGGTGCACAGAGGACCATCGTGAGATGGGGCTGGTGGTTTCCTGGAACTTCCAGATTCAGAGAATTGGATTTAGAGAAGGGGTGTGGCAGAGTGGGCTGCCTGGCTGCGGAGCGTCACCACAGGACTCTTGGGGGGAACAGAGAGTAGAGCTTCTGAAACGTCTGCTCGATCTCTGACACTCACGGAGCCGGAGATGGCAGAACTGTCCGCACTTGTGCCGAGCAGAGCTGGAGCCGGGGAGAAGCCCATGAGCATCTGTGATTCACTGGCCTTTCCCTCACCTGCCTGGGGCGGGGATGGTTCTCAGTTCTGGGAGGGGGGGGGGATTCACGGTCTGTTGGTGGGCTCTAGCTGGGATAAGGAAAGCTAAGTGGTTGGAAGGGAGTTATGGCCCCTGGGCAGAGTCCAGGAATCATTAAACAAGCCAGTGGGTCACCCACATTCCATGGGACCAATTCATTTTTAGCCAAGCTTTAGCAGAAGAGCACTGGGCAGGGAGCGCAAGCTTTGGTTAATATCTGAGTTTCCGGTAGTGTAAGAGGGATTAGCCAGGGTGGGAATGAGCAGAACAGGGTTACTAAGAGAAAGGAAGGACGTCTGTGTAGCAACTTGCGGCTAATCTGTTCTTCTCCTGTTGACACTAATTGGAAGGCTGAGCGGTTAGAGGCTTAGAGAAGCCTCTAGAGAAGACAAGCGGCTTCCCACTTCTGTTTGGTTTTATCGCTAAATGGGAAATGCTGCCCAGTGGTTAGAGGGAGAAGGTTCCTCCCGGTTCGTTTGCTTGTGTTTCTGTCCTTATAAGAAATCTACCACTTCAATAAATTTTGATATGAGACACACAGTCTGGTGTTGCATGTGTCTGGGTGATGGTTCACAGAAAGGGACTTCTTACTTAAGCGGAGACCTTTATGGGCTGTTAACTGTGTCCTGATAGGAAATACCAAGTCAAGTAAGGAAAGGAGGCAGACGCTGAGCTGCATCAAGAGAGAGTTAAGTAAAAATTACACATGCGTTAGCACGAGGATGAGGAAGGGCTGGGAATAAGTATAAATAATTTAATTTGAAAGGGGGGTACAAACAGGGCCGCAGGGGCCTGGTACATTCTATTTAGAGTCGGGTGAATATTGCTATGACTATTTGTATGTTAAAAAAGGAATCAGACAGATTGGGGTGTTTGCATAGGAGGAAGGGAGAAGAAAGAATTTCCTATGGAATAGTTTCAGTTCCCAGTTCTGGGATGGAAAGAAGATGTACTGGTTTGAGCCTGTGATCAGTCCAAGTTTCTGTTACACTTTCATCCCCAGCCTGTCACTCCTTGATTCTTTAGCAAGATGAGACTTGCTCTGCTGTCCTGACTCAGACACAGATAAGAAAGGTAGATACTCAGACTCCAAGTCATAGCTCAAATGGCAGTAACTGAAGAACGACAGACAGACGTTCTCGTGTTGAAGTGTTTTCAGAGCACTTTGCTTGTCTGGTTCTCCCATTGATTCCTAGAAGTAGGAAGTTAAAGCAGAGATCACCTTCTTAAAGAGGAAGAGATGGCAGAGAGGAAAGGAGTAGTTCCCCCAGCCTCAAATGCATGAGTCAGCAGGGAGCCCGGCTGTCAAGCTCTGTTGGGAACTAAGTTACATGCGTCCATTTGCTCAGGAGTTCCATCGGCTTATATTTATTTGTTTGTTTGTTTTCAAAGCAGGCTCTACGTCCAATGTGGGGCTTGCATTCCCGACTCTGAGGTCAAGAGTCGCATGTTCTACTGACTGAACCAGCCAGGCGCCCTTCCATCAGCTTTTAGGTATTAAGCACCAAAGATGAACCAGATGCTGCTCTGGGTGGTTGGTGGAGATAGAATAAGGCACAAGGGACCCAAGACCCTCTTCTTATAGAATTCACATTCAGGGGCACCTGCGGGGCACAGTTGGTGAAGCGTCTGCCTTCAGCTCAGGTCATGATCTCAGGGTCCTGGGATGGAGTCCCACATCGGGCTCCCCGCTCAGTGGAGAGTCTGCTTCTCCCTCTTTCCTTCCCTGCTCATTCTCTCTCTCTCAAAAATAAGTAAAATCTTATATTAAAAAAAAAAACTTGCTTTAAAATAATTAATTAATTAATTTAATTTAATGGGAGCAAGTAATGTTATTCTGGACTAAACCAATGGTGTGCTCCATTCAGTCTCAAACTGTGGTACAAATATGTATGTGCCTGTCTATATATTGGAAGGGGCAGTTATTTATTTTTAAAATTTTGATTTTTTTTTTAAGTAACCTCAACACCTAACATGGGGCTCGAACTCACAACCTCGAGATCAAGAGTCACATGCTCTACCCACTGAACCAGCCAGGCGCCCCTGGAAGGGCCAGTTATAATCATATACGCATTGATTTTCCAATACTTCCTCTTTATTTTGGAGGGTACCAGTTTGGAGGCTGTGAGTTCTATGAGTTTATTATATAAAAAGTAGGGCGTCATTTTGACTGTCCCCAAACAAGCTCTTTCAAACTTGAAGAGATTACCCCTAAGTCTAGAACCATAAAATTGGGACTTTAAACTCATGCTTGTTTCTGATTTGATGAACTCCCTTACCTTTCCAAATGTATTAGTCTATCTGACCCACAGTGCCTTGCGTGAAGAGAGGGCTTTAACTCACGCCTAGGATTCTGGTCCTTAATACACCTTGGGGTTTCATTTCTAACATATTTCCTGATTATGATCTGTCGTTCTGTTGGTCATCCTGCTTACAACAAGCGGCTGTCTTCCCAGATGGTCCTGACCCCTTTCTTCCCCGACTTTGCTTCTGTAATCAGAGTTTTGCTGAGGAATTGGTTATCCGTAATACCTTGGCCTGCGGTGGCATTTGGTGGGGTCACTAAGTACCGGAAATCGATCATTCACCAACCAAACTGAGCCATGGGTTATATCTCCTACTCCCCCATCTTTTGGTTTGAATTGGGAACTTCTTCAAAGCAGAACTGGAATTTTGATGAACTTCTTTGATGATTGAGGCTGGGCTGTTGGTGTTACCGGCCAAGTTCCTGAGAAGGAAAGTCCTTTCTTTTCCTCATGGTAGTAAGAAGATGCCTTATTATAATTGCTTAACTCCAGGGCCTCATAAATGCAAGTTTCTGAAACACACTTCAAATTCGCTTAAGGAAAAAAAGAAAAATCAGAAGAGAGGAAACATTCTGGCGTATCTCCCGGAAACTGAGAGAGTTAAAGCAAAGCCAAGGGACCAGCTCACAGCCCTGCAGTCCAGCTCTTAGCCGTGAACCTGACCTAACCCCTCCCCCTCCACACCTGTGTCTTTCCAGTCAGACTCTCACGCGAGAGAATCCGGTCCCACACCACTCTCTGTGAAAGAGTGATGAAGTCACGAAGAGTCACACAACAGCGGCGCAAAGGGTATTTTAAAATTACTGTTTGGGTAAAGACATGCTCTCCGCCAGGTGTTCCTCAGGTAACATTCCAGATCACTTTCCATGCCACTCAGTCACAGCTTGTTTGGACTTTCGGTGGATCTCAATGTTCTTGGTGCCGCCGTGTTATAAGGGGGCGGTCCCAAAGAATGGAAAAGTAATCAGCTGACCTTTGGAAGCCACACAGTTCATGTGTCCTAAACCCATTTGGATGTGGGCCTCCAGATGGGAGCTCTAGAGCCCTACAGAAGGGCTTCCTGGAAAATCAAAGTCTGTGTTATTTTATATATTGCTTTAGAAACTTGGGGCAGAGAAATACTCTTTGGCAGGCTTAGCAGCAGGGAGTCCCTGGCCTTGAAGTTCTGTTCAGTAGGTTTTGCGTTTTCTACGGCAAATGAAACATAACTATTTTGCAACTGGTATTGTTGCTATTCTCTGGGAGCTCAAATTTAAGATTTGGCCACCTTGTCTCTTCAGGGAGAAGGGGTTTGCATGTGGCATTACAGACGTCACGCTTGACCTATAGTCCACGATCCCATGGCCCTGGCAAATGACAGGCAAGCACCTCCATGCCCTTAACAAATATTGATATACTCAGCGTTCTGGCCACACCCACAGAGGGATTTACAACCATCAACGGGTATTGGGAACAGTACATGATGTTCCCTATACAATCGAAAAGAAGAGTGGGCGCCTGGGTGGCTCAGTTGGTTAAACGACTGCCTTCAGCTCAGGTCATGATTCCAGAGTCCCGGGATCGAGTCCTGCATTGGTCTCCCAGCTCATGGGGTGTCTGCTTCTCCCTCTGACCTTCTCCCCTCTCATGCTCTCTCTCTCTCTCTCATTCTCTCTCTCAACTAAATAAATAAAATCTTAAAAAAAGAAAAGAAGAAAAAGTGAATTGACCTACTGATGTCATCAGGTTGAAAAACTGGGTTTCTTTTCGACATGTTTACAAAATATCCCTCCTCTTGATTATGATACTGTAGTAGGAAAATGGTACTGATGATCTGCTTTTTTTTTAATTAAAAAAAAAATATTTTAAAGTAATCTCTTACATCCAACATGGAGCTCAAACTCACAACCCTGAGATCAAGAGTCGCATGCTCTACTGACAGAGCCCTTCAGGCTCCCCTGCTTTTGGTTTTCATAGAGCAACAGGAGGCAAAGACAGACCCGCAATAAGAGAGACATTGCTTTCATCAGCGTCATCATTTGATTGCCACCCCAAGCATATCTAAGATTTACTCACCTGTCAGACACTGAGCGAAGTATTTTATGTAGGTGATCTCACTTCATCCTCGCAATAATTTCACAGGGGAGGTGCTATTTCCATTTCGCAGATAAAGGAACGGAGGCTCAGAGAGTTTGAATAGTTTGCCTGAGGGCAACAGTCTATGAGTGAGGACCAAGAGAACAGAGGGCAGCCGTCTGACTCCAGAGTCTTTGCCTTGAAAGTTCTGAAAAAAAATGCAAAACAGGAGATGAGCAACGTGAACTGAAAAAGGTAGGGTGAATACCTTGACACCTTTGGGGTCAATATTCCCAGAACTTTCCAGGATGCCCAACAACTTAGGCACCCAGGCACCTCCCAGGTCCAGGCTGGCGTCATGTGCGTAAGCTGCTTGGCATAGTACCTTGCACATGGAGGGTGCTCTAGATATTAGTTTCCTTCTCCAAAGCTAACTGGTGATTGGCCCCTTCCTTCCTTTTTGAAGGTCCTTCTTGTCTTTCTAAAGAAGCTACCATTTCATAAGGAGGCAGATCGGGGATATTCACTGTAACATCATTTGTAATAGGGAAAAAGAGAAAACAACCTAGGTGTCCATCAGTAAGGAAAGAGATACATAGGGATACAGGCTCCCAGTGGAATACTAAATAGCAGTGAAAAAAAAAAAAGAACCGGATGTACTTGTATCAGTAGGACTGAATCTTGAGCATAATATCTAGAGTCAAAACCAAGTTGTCAAAAGATACATTCAGGGGTGCCTGGGTGTATCGGCTCAGGTCATGATCCCAGGGTTCTGGGATCAAGCCCCTCGTCGGGATCCCTGTTCAGCGGGGAACCTGCTTCTCTCTCTCCCTTTGCCCCTTCCCTTGCACCTGCTCTCTCTCTCTCTCAAATAAATAAAGTCTTTTTAAAAAAAAGATACATTCAATATGATAACATTTTTTTAAATGTTTAAAACATGCTAAACAAAATAACATGGTTTTCAGAAGCATCAATATATAAGAAAACAGAAATCTCAGATGAGAAGGATACACAGTAACTACAGGATATAGATTACCTCTGTGGATGGAGGGAGGGACACAGATGGGAGGAGGTCTCAACTCTATCTGCAATGCTTTTACTTCATTTTAAAGATTTTATTTATTTACTCGAGAGAGGGATAGAGAGGGAGGGAGCACATGTGCAAGCAGGGGGGAGGAGCAGAGGGAGAGAGAGAATCTCAAGCAGGCTCCGCACTGAGGGTCAAGACCAATATTAGGGCTCGATTGCACAACCCTGAGATCATGACCTGAGCCGAAATCAATAGCTGGACGCTTAACCGACTGAGCCACCCAGGCACCCCACTTTTTCTTCATTTTAAAAGAAGGATCTGAGGGGCACCTGGGTGGCTCAGTCTGTTTAGCATCTGCCTACGGCTTGCAAGGGTCATGATCTTGGGGTCCTGGGATCAAGCCCCACTCACATCAGGCTCCTTCTCCCCCTACCCCCCGCCACTCCCCCTGGTTATATGTGTCCTCTCTCTCTCTCTGCTCGCACCCTCTGTCTCTCTCTCAAATAAATAAATGTTCTTTCAAAACCTGGGTAATAAGAAGATGAGTGTTTTATGAATTTTTATTCTTTTTTTTTTTTAAGATTTTATTTACTTGACAGAGAGTGAGCGCAAGCAGGGGAGTGGCAGAGGGACAGGGAGAAGCAGGCTCCCTGCTGAGCAGGGATCCCGACACGGAGCTTGATCCCAGGACCCCGGGATCATGACCTGAGCTGAAGGCAGAAGATCAACTGCCTGAGCCCCCCAGGCACCTCTGAATTTTTCTTCTTTACGAGCATACGGTCATTAGGGTATACGTACACATGCGTGTGCCTGCTTAGGTCAAATGACAGGACTTCGAAATGGACACTATTACCCATTTTGTTGATGAGACCCCCATCTGACCAGATTCAGCTTATCCTCCACCTTCTTTTGCATCCCTGCCCCCAGATGCCCTTTACGTTTTAAAGATTTTATGGCTAGCCACTCGGGAAACAGATAAAAGGTAACCAAAAATAAGCTTGTTTATAAAAAACTAACGAGATTAAAAACTCTTACAAAATGACCACGGGAAACTTAATGCTGACTGGAAGAAGCTGGACACAAAAGGCCCATGTAGTATATGATTCCATTTATATGAAATGTCCAGAACAGGTAAATCCGTCGAGACAGAAGGTAGATTGGTGGTGGCTGCCAGGGCTGGGGGAGGGGAGAATGGAGAGTGACTGCTATCGGGTGCAGGGTCACCTTTTGGGGTGCTGAAAATGTTTGGCAACCAGACAGAGGTGGTGTTTGTGCAACATTGCGAATGTCCTAAATGCCACTGCAGGGTTCACGTTTAGTGGTTAATTTTATGTTATGTGAATTTCACCTGATTGAAACAAACAAAAAATGTTTGGGAGCTGAATCTATAGAGTAACAATCCCTGCCTCTAGCTCACCCCCTCTCCCATCCCTCACTTCTCCATCTGTCCCTGGCTTTCTCCTGTGTTGGGCAAGACCTCTGCCCCAGAGACCCTGAAGGGGGAGTTAGGGCAGGATATTAAGTATGAGCCAGAGTCTATTATAATCCTGGTAACTTCTAGATTGGGTGATTCTCATATAAGCATTTTCCTTACTCTTATAACCCCTTGGAGCACAACTTGGAACCAGATCGTCTGACTGAATTGCTTTGAAATCCTAACCCCCAGGGCCTTCTTTGGAGATAGGTTCTTTGGGGCGCCTGGGTGGCTCAGTTGGTTAAGCAACCGCCTTCGGCTCAGGTTATGATCCCGGGTCCGGGATCGAGCCCCGCATTGGGCTCTCTGCTCCTCGGGGAGCCTGCTTCTCCCTCTCCCTCTGCCTGCTGCTCCCCCTGCTTGTGCTCAATCTCTCTCTCTCTCTCTCCCTCACTCTCTGTGTCAAATAAATAAATAAATAAATAAATAAAAATCTTTTAAAAAAATGGAGATAAGTTCTTTAAAGAGGTAATAAGTTAAAATGAGGTCATTAGGATGGCCCGAATCTCACAGGGCTAGTGTCCGTATGAGAAGAGGAGAGGAGGACACAGACACAGACACACACACAGACACACACACAGACACAGACACACACAGACGCACAGACACAGACACAGACACACAAACACAAACACAGACACACACACACACACAGAGGGAAGTCCATGTGAGGGCGCAGAGTGAAGACAGCCATCTACAAACCAAGGAGAGAAGTCTCAGAGGAAACAATACCCCTAATGTGTTGACCTTGGACTTGTGGCCTCCAGGACCATGAGAACTAAAATCTTGTTTAAGCCCCCAGTCTGTGGACCTTTGTCATGGTGGCCCTTGCAGACTCACAGGGCCTGATCACCCTCCTTATGTGCCTCAGTCAGCCCACAGTGGTTCCAGAGCTCAGCTGGAACGTCCTATGTGTTTATTTAAAACCCCTTATCACCTGTAAATCTGAAGAGAATTTGACATAAGGCCGGCTGTGCTACACAGCAGAGAAATTCAACTTCAGAAAAAGGAGACCAACACCAAGGACAGGTTGACTTTTCATAGGCAAACATTGCCCCACTGCTTCTCTCTCTTCCTCTGCCTTTTGTTTGATGATGGAAACCAATCTCAGAGTTTATTAAAACGTGTATTTTAAAAAATGGATTAAAAAATGAGAGAATGAGAGAAAAGAGTCACACGGCTCTCTAGAGTTCCTGTAGAGGCTGACATTTCAGTCATGATTTTAAAAATATATATCTTAGGGGGGGCGCCTGGCTAGCTCAGTCGGTAGAGCATGGGACTCAATCTCGGGGTCATGAGTTCAAGTGCCATGTTGGCTGCAGAGCTTACATTTATATATATGTATATAAATGTATAATATATATAAAAATATATATATATTAACAAAACTACTAAAATTATTATTATAGTCAATCCAAAAAAAAAAGCCTTCCTCAATATTCTTATCCACTATTATTTCTAACAAAAGAATATTCACATAAAGCTCCTAATGATTATTTTCCCAAAACAAAAATTGAAGTGTATCTCTTTTCCTACTTCAGAAACTTTCGATTATCAATAGAATAAAATTCGGACTCAGCATGGCCTTCCCCTGCTGGGCTGCGTGGTACCAGGACCGTATGGCCGTATGGAGGGAGTGAAGGAGAGTGGCCTTCGGAATCAGACGGTCCTGGGATGAAATTCCAGCTTTACCACCCACCAGTCAGGTGCCTGGGACAAAGAGAATGAAAGCGGCCTAGGACCTTTCCAGCTTTTGCAGCTCTTGATTTATTTTCTTACTGAGAAAGAGTTCACATACTGTAAAATTCATTTTTTTTTTTAAAGGCTACTTATTTGATTAAGTATCTTGTGCTGGACACTTTCTGACACTCCGACACATGCCTAGAAGGGCTGAGAGGGTCCGGACAGGTGGCACACACCAATCTTAGTGGACATCAATGCCCTTTGTGTCTTTCCCACTGAGGGCTCAGCCAGAGCTTTCCTGCACTTCTTGACTGCCCAGTGGTCGGTCCTTTATTACGGATACAGTGAAATGCGGACAGGATTGAGGAGGACCAACCAATTCACAGAGGGAAGCCAGAGAAACCCCAGAGAGAGATGGCCCTGTGGTTCTGGCAGCCGCAGACAAGTCCCCCACGGGCAGCCAGGTGTCCTTGGTCAGGGATGGCTTCTAGACACATCACCTGGATTCCCAGCCACCCGAGCTATTTTTCCAGAAATCATGCAACTCCCAATGACCCCAGCATCAAGCTCTCAACCTTGACCTAGCCCAGGACACCTACCCAAACCGTACTTACACTCGCGCTTGGCCAAAAGGCTGGGAAATGATAAATCCACCCTTGTGAAGTGTTTTGTAGTATATTCACAGTGCTGTGCAGCTATCTCCTCTATCTGATTCCAGAACTTCTTCATCCCCCAAAAAGAAACCCTATATCCGTTAGCAGTCTGGTAGAGTTCCTGAAGCCCCTAACAAACACCAATCTCCCATCTGTCTTTATGGTCATGATATATTTTTTATAAAAAGTGAAGGGGTGCCTGGGTGGCTCAGTCGGTTAAGTGTCTGCCTTCAGCTCAGGTCATGATCCCAGGGTCCTGGGATCGAGCCCCACGTTGGAGTCCCTGCTCTGTGGGGGCCTGCTTCTCCTTCTCCCTGCCACACCCCCTGCTTGTACTCTCTCTCTCTGTGTCAAATAAATAAGTAAGTAAGTAAATAAATAAATAAATAAAGTCGTTTAAAAAATAAAAAATAAATGAAGAAATGCAGGGCACCTGGGTGGCTCAGTCAGTTGGGCATCTGACCCTTGATTTTGGCTCAGGTCGTGGTCTTGGCATCACAGGATCGAGCCCCACGTTGGGCTCTGCACTCATTGTGGCGTCTGCTTGGGATTTTCTCCTTCTTCCTCTGCCCCTCTCCCCTCTCTCTTGCTCTCTCTCTCTCTCTCTCTCAAATAAATAAATAAATAAACAAAATCTTTTTTTAAAAATGAAGAAATGCTGGGGCACCTGGTCGGTCAGTGGGGGGAGCATGCGACTCTTTGATCTTGGGGTTGTTTGAGGCCCACGCTGAGTGTAGAGCTTACTTAAAAATAATGTCAAAATGCCATAACAGGGTTAGAAAAATTGGGGGAGGAGGATTTAGAGGGGGAAAATGTCTTCATCAAGCCTTCCACCCCCATCTTGGTTTACATGCTTGTTCTGGGGTTGGGTCCAACAGGCGTAAATGAGGCCTTGCTTGGGCTCTGCTGGGGTATCTGTGGGGGAACTCATGAGGGGCTTTCTCTCCTATCCATGTGCTGGCCAGGAGACCAGAAAATGGCACTTGGCCTAGATACAAAGACCGGTCCACAAATGCTTTGACACTGGTCCCTTCAAAAGATGGAGTCTAATTTCCCTCTGCTTGAATGTGGGTCAGACTTAGTGACTTTCTTTTAATAAATTGAATGTGGTAGAAGTGATGCTATGTGACTGCCAAAGCTAGGCATTAAAAGCTTCTGTCTCCCTCTTTTCCTCTCTCTCTTATTCTCTCTCTCTGTTTGGCATACCATATTGGGAGGAAGTGCAGGCCACACGGAGAGGCCATGTGGGACTGCTCTGGCTGAGACTTCCCAACTAGACCCTGAGCTGAGAGCCAGCATCCACAGCCAGCTGAGTGACCTTCATGAGAATGTGACCTGGGCTCAGGGCCTCATGGTAAGAAGTGCCCAGGATTTCTTCTAAAGCTCCACCATCAGCACCTTGAAATTTATTTTTTTTTTCCTTTACGTAATCTCTACACCCAACGAGGGGCTCAAACTTACGACCCTGAAATCAAGAGTTGCATGCTCTAATGACTGAGCCAGCCAGGCAACCGAGTACCTTAGAATTCTTAACACTTTTTAAAACAGTTTGAGATGTAGTTCATATAATAGGAAATTCGCCCACCTAAAGTGCGCAGTCCAGGGGCTCCTGTCTGAATTCCTGGCTCATGGAAACCATCAGAGATAATAAATTATTATTGTTGCTATAAGCTGCTACGTTTTGGGGTAATTTGTTACATAGCAATAGAAGGTAAAGCAGGTAGAAAATAGCAGATTCTGGGAGGAGCTTCCAGGTCTGTGGGTTCTCCAGGAGGAAGTTCCCTTTGTCTCCAAATGAGCATTCTGGGTCTTCTCAACTTCCCAGAGCTGAAGGTGAATGAGCTAATCACGCTCAGGACACATGAGAATGGTATCAATATTTGCTGGCAGAGCAGACAGCACCATTGCCACTTTCCTCTCTTGGGGCGACCTAGTGGAGAGTCCAAACCCAGTGGGGCTTCAACTAGTGGGTATATCATCTCTTACTTACCCAGTGTTTGTATCATTTTTCCTTAGGCTTCATTATCTAGGTGCTTCAGTGTAAACAAACTCTTTCAATGACATTGGAAAGCAATCCGGTGGTCTGTAAGTTCAAGAAATCATTATCTTTAAGGAACATTCTCTCATGAAGCAGTTTGGGTATAATATATGTATAAATATATCTGTATGATACATTTTTCTCCGAAAATTCAAATCACCTATTTGGACTACATTCATACTGTTTATGACATATTTTAACATCCATAATCTTACATAATTTTATTTTTGTAATAAAAATATATTTTATAGGGGTGCCTGGGTGGCTCAGTCGTTAAGCGTTTGCCTTTGGCTCAGGTCATGATCCCAGGGTCCTGGGATCGAGCCCTGAATATGCTCCCAGCCCCGGTGGGAAGCCTGTTTCTCCCTCTCGCACTCCCTCTGCTTGTGAAGTTTCCTCTCTTGCTGTGTCTCTCTCTGTCAAATAAATAAATAAATAAAATCTTTAATATATATATATGTGCGTACATATATATATATTATAATCTGATCCCTTTCTTTAAAAAAAAGATTTTCTAGGTTTTATTTTTTTAAGATTTATTTATTTATTTATTTGAGAGAGAGAGAGAGAGAGAGAGAGCATAAATGGTGAGAGGGGCAGAGGGAGAGGGAGAAAAAATCCCAAAAAGACTCCCCTCTGAGCTCAGAGCCCAGTGTGGGGCTCAATCCCACAACCCCGAGACCATGACCTGAGACCACAACCTGAGCAAAAACAAGAGTCAGACGCTCAACCGACTGAGCCACCCAAGTGCCCCGATTTTTTAGTTTTTGAGTAATCTCTACACCCAACGTGGAGCCTAAACTCACAACCCCAAGATCAAGAGTTGCACCCTCCACCAACTAAGCCAGCAGGCATCCCTAGTCTATTTATTGGAAACCGAGGCACAGAGAGGATTAATCACAGCTTTCTGATTCTAAATGAGGTTAATATTGACTCTGAGGAATCCAGAAGACGAAGAAGAGTGAAGATCGGCTGAACATTCCCTGGCACTGGGCAGCTCAGGGAAACTGTTCCTGGCACTCAGCTCCTAAAGCTCTTGGGGTCTCCAGTGATAAGAGCATCTTTTATATGCTAATGAGGTTGACTGGTGGCTGAGGACCCCTACAGCGCTTCGGGATGGGGAGCTGATTGCCAAAGAGAGCAAAATATAATTGGAGGGTTGAAAATTTCAGCTCCCCCCACCTATCTCCCCCAATTTCTGGGGAGGCTGGAGGATAAGCTCAATCACCAATGGCCAATGATGTAATCAGTCATGTCTCGGTAATGAAATCGCCATAAAAACCCCTAAACAAGGGCACCTGGGTGGCTCAGTTGGGTTAAGCGTCTGCCTTTAGCTCAGGTCATGATTCTTAGGGTCATGGGATGGAGTCCTGCATCGGGCTCCCTGCTCAGCAGGGAGCTTGCTTCTCCCTCTCCCTCTGCCTGCTGCTCTGCCTACTTGTGCATGCACTCTCTCTCTCTCTCTCTCTCTCTGTCAAATAAATAAACAAAATCGTTGGAAAAAAAAGAAAGAAAGAAACAGAAGTCTGTGGGGAAAGATAGAGTTGGAGGAGAGCTCCTGAAGAGTGAATACACAGTAGGAGTTTACAAATGGAAGTTTCCAAAATGACAAGACGCTTCAGATAAACACAATAGGAGTTTCCAAATGTAGGAGTAGAAGTTTACAAAATGAGAAGACGCGCCAGATAAACAAATACTAGAAGAAACGTTCCCTGAAAGTAATAAAGACCAAAGATTGCAGATTGAAAGGCTCCCTGAGTTCTAGGGAGGGTTCCGATGAGAGATTCATATGTAAGCATGAAGCATATTCTGTAACAACCTTACAAGTATCAAGTGAAAAGCAGAAAATATTCACAAAGAAAAAGAATATCAGACTGGGATCAGATTTTTTACTGACGATAGTGAACAACGACAGGGGAACAGTATCTACAGGGAGGACAGAAAGGACTGCAACCCAAGACTCTGTCCAGTTGTCAAAATATTTGCATTTTTGAGGTGAATGGAAGGCAGTCCAGGAGACCCAAGAATTAAGAGAACATAATCCCCAGTACTCCGTCTGAGGAAACTACCTTAGAAAAGCCTAGCCAAACCACAAGTAAACCTGCAAAGAAAACTGAAGAAGGAGGAAGAAGAAAGAGAGAGAAAACAGTGTTTAAAATGTACACATGTGGGGCGCCTGGGTGGTTCTGTGGGTTGGGTGTCTGCCTTTGGCTCAGGTCATGAACTCAGGGTCCTGGGATAGAGTCCTGAATTGAGTTCCTTGCTCAGCAGGGAGCCTGCTTCTCCCTCTCCCTCTGTCTGCTGCTCCCCCTGCTTGTGCTCTCTCTTTCTCTCTCTCTCTCTCTGTCAAATAAATAAGTAAAGCATTTTTTTAAAATGTACACATATTGCATTTTAAATCTAAATGGAGCAGGATAGACTAGGATTTGTGGAACAGGGAAGGACCCTCGAAACCAAGTGAAGATCCTCCAAGGGAATTCTAACAAATACTAGATTATCTCAGCCAAACCTCAGAGAGCAAGGTGAGGCTTAAAAAGTGTCATGGGTCTCAGCAGGAAACATGGGGAAGGAAAGACGAGGAAGTGAAAGTGTTCTAAAGGTCTCATCCTACTGGGTGAGGGAGAAGGGGAGGAAATAGATCAAGGAAATGGTTAGTTAAGTGCCTCTGGTTATGGGAGCTGGGAAATTCATCATGGAAGAGAGATGGGGATCTTAACCGAGCCAGGGAACTCAGAAGCCAGAAAAAAAAGATGGATAGATGTATTTGACGATGTAAACATTAAAATGTTTTGTGTGACAAAGGACACCATAAATACAGCAAGTTCAACTGATGGAGCTGGAAAAATATTTGTAATATAAATAACTGTCAGCAACTGGAATTGACTTATTATGTGCCTGGCACCATTCTGTTGATTCTATGTGCATTAACTCATCTGTGCACTAACTCATCTGTGTCTGACCAATGCTATGAAGCAGGCATGATGGTGACGATGATGATCACTCCCTTTTTTTTTTCCCTTTTGGGGAGGGGCAGAGACAGAGGGGGAGGGAGAGAGGGAATCCCAAGCAGGCTCCATGCCCAGCGTACAGCCAACACAAGTCTCCATCTCACGACCCTGAGATCATAACCTGAGCTGAAATCAAGAGTCGGGTGCTTAACCGACTGGAGCCACCCAGACATCCTGACGATCACTACTTTATTGATGAGTAAACTGAGGTCTGACAAGGTTAAACAACTGGCCAAGGTCACATGGCCTGTTGGGGCCTGAATTCTGATGTGGTCCTTGGCAGCCCTACCCAGGAAACAATGGACAAATGGACGCTATATAAAGAGCTTTATAAATTGACCTGAACAAGACAAGCAATCGCTACAGAAACGGACTTACATTATAAATAGACTGTTTATAGAAGAACAAAATGAAAAGGCTAGCAAATGTATAAAAACACACTCAATTTCAACAGCGGTCAGAAAAATGCAAATTAAAGAAGCAACAAGACATCAGACTGACACACGCGGAGGAGAGAGATCTTGTCAAATGCCGGCAGGAATGTGGAGGAAAGGGCGCTCTCCTACATGTGGCGCTTACGGCCATTTGGGAAGGCTATCTGGCAACATCTGTTAAAATTAAAACTAACATACCCTTTCACCCATTAATCCCACTCCTGGGAATCTGGCCCAAAGAAATAAAAACACTAATACTTAAGGACAAGGATGTTTATCGGAGCATTGGTTTTTGTGGCAGAAGACTTGTCACAAAGTGAATCTCCATTCAAAGGAAAAGGGGAGCCATTGCATGAATTATGTTACATCCACTCTATACACATTTCAATAAAATAAAATAAAAATCAATAATAAAATAAAAAAATAATAAAAACAAAATAAAAATTCAATACAATAAAATCAATCTGCAACATGGCAGCCCACTGGCTCAAAGGGCTGGCGAATGTGCTTTTTGTGAGCCAGCAGTGATTTTTATAAATTTCTGCAGGCTTCTGAGTCTGTGACCCCCTGCACATATTTCCATCAGACACAGAGCCTGCCCTCTGTAGGCCCGTGGTGCATAAACAGATACATGATGCATGTGTGGTATTAGCATTTTGTGGCTTGGCGGGGAGGCTGGCAAAGAGGTAGAGGGATCAGAACTCTGCTATGTTGCTGGTGGGATGTACAATGGTGCAGCCATTATGGAAAACAGTTTGGGAATTCCTCAATAGGTGAAACATAGAGGTACCCTATGACCCAGCAGTGCCGCTCCTGCAAACATATCCAAAAGAATTGAAAGCGGGCATTCAAACAAAAACTTAAACACAATATTCACACCAACACTATTCACAACAGCCAAAAGGTGAAAACAACCCAAATACCCATCAATGATAAATGGATCAACAGACGTGGTCCATCTGTACAATGGAATACAATTCAGGCATATAAGGAAGTGAAGCACTGACGCCTGGCACAATGTGGATGCACCTTGAAGACGTGATGCTGAATGGAAGAGGCCAGACACAGAAGGCTCCATATTGTATGGGTCCATTTACAGGAAATCTCCAGATCAGGCAAACCATAAAGACAGAAAGCTGATTAGGGGTCGCTAAGGGCTGTGGGAGGGCGTGGGGGGAATGACTGTTCAGTGGGTATGGCGTTTCTGTTGGGGGTGACGAAAACGTTTTGGAACTAGATAGGGTGAAGTGGCTGCACAACATGGTGAATGTACTTAATGCCACTTTAAAATGGCTAAAATTTTACGTTATGTATATTTTATCACAATAAGAAAACATTCACGGAGGGGGACAATTAGGAAAACAATGGCTAAAAGGCAACTTGGGGAGGGGTGATAATGGGAAAAATGGTAGAGAAACACTGGTATGAAGATTATGTTAAAAATTGTTATCCTGGGGCACCTGGGTGGCTCCGTTGGTTAAGCGACTGCCCTCAGCTCAGGTCATGATCCTGGAGTCCTGGGATCGAGTCCCATGTGGGGCTCCCTGCTCAGCTTGGGGAGTCTGCTTCTCCCTCTGACCCTCCCCTCTCTTGTGCTCACACTCTGTCTCTCAAATAAATAAATAAAATCTTTAAAAAAAAGAAAAAGAAAAAGAAAAATTGTTATCCTTGGGGTGCCTGGGTGGCTCAGCAGTTTAGGTGTCTGCCTTTGGCTCAGATCATGATCCCTGGGTCCTGGGATTGACCCCTGCATTGGGCTTCCTGCTCAGTGGGAGCCTGCTTCTCCCTCTCCCTCTGCCTCTCCCGGCTTGTTCTCTCTCTCTCTCTCTCTCTCTCAAATAAATAAATAAATAAATAAAATCTTTAAAAATAAATTGTTATCCTTAAAGCAAATACCTTATTTATTTATTTTTATTTTCTTTAAAGAAAGGCAGACTACCACATGCAGCGCCTCCTTTGGATGTTTCTGGAGTCTTGGAAACTTGATTACCCTATGCTTTCCCGCAAATGGACCTTGAAAGCTTGTTTGAAGGCTCTAGCAGGAGACATCATTGGGTTTAATAGTCATTAATCCAACTGTAGTAGGTTGAATGGTGACCCTAAAATAGATATGTTCCCCAGCCTAACCCCAGGCACCTTATTTTTGAATGTGACCTATTTGGGAAAGGGGTCTTTGCAGATATGATTAAATTTAGGTCACCAACATGAAATCATCCTGGATTACCTGGATGGATCCCAAATCCAATCACAGTGTCTTTATAGGAGATACACAGAGGAGGAGGTCACGTGAAGACTGAGGTACAGAGCAGAGTGAGGCCACCACGCGCCGGGGAGTGCCTGGAGCCACCGGAAGCTGGAAGAGGCATGGAAGGATCTTTCCTTAGGGTTTCTGGAAGGAATATGACCTGCCAACACCTTGATTTCACATTTCTGGCTTCCAAAACTGTGAGAGAATAAATTTCTGTTGTTTTAAGCCACCCAGTGTGTAATAATTTGTAACGGCAGCCCTAGGAAACAAATAGGCCAGAATAGAGTGCCTTTTTGAGCAAAACTTAAGGTAGCAGGCCACCCGGGGGGCTGCGGGTCAGCCTCAGGAGGGTCCCGGGGCATGCGTACCAACAGCTGTTGTAGTCAGCCAAAGCCAGAATGGTGACATGACAAGGTATTCGAGCCACAGACTTCTCCTCCAGCACAGAGAGCGTGACACGAGGGATTTCAATTCAGTCTTTAAAATTTCCCTGCTCTGGGATTTATGGGTATAAAACAATCATTCATCTTCAAACTGAGTTTGACTTTTCTCATGAACATTAAGCTGAAAATAAATAGAGGCCCACTGTGCTCCAAGTAGTGTCCCTGGAGCCTGCTCTTGGCCTTAATGGCCTATTAAGGGACTTCCTTGACCTTTCCTTGCTGTAACCACTTTCCCGGAGCCGCCATATTAGGGGAGCACTTGTGGCCTCTCTCCCTGCTGTCAGAGAGGGTCTGATCAGAATCTGTCCTCTCTTCTGCACTTTCATAGGACCCTGGGCTTTTTCTTCTTCATAGCATTTATCATAATGATCTGCACAATTACTTGTTTAGCTTCAATCTCGTCCACCACACTATAATCTCCGTGAGGGCAGGAGCTATGGGTCTCTGGCTTGCTATCATTTCTGCAGCGCCTTGCGCCGTGCCTGACACACGGTAGGCACACACTTGTGGGCTACATGAATAAATGACTTCCATACAACGGTGGTGGAGGCAAGGCAAATCTGGGTACACAAATCAAAATCTAGAAGACAACTAAATCAATGAGGCACATTCCCATTTGAAGCACATCCCCAGGGTCTCTGCAAGGGTGCCATAGGCAAGGCACACTCTGGATCCACCAGGGTCCTTGCTCTAGGATTTTTTAAGGGCTTCCACTTCACATGGCCTTGATCCTCTGGCATGCTGTTTGTTATGACTATAGTTCCCACACTTCTGCATTAAGATGACTGTTTATAGAATAGACAATCCCTAAAGGAAAGGTTGTTTGGCAGCCAGAAAAGAGAAGTTCACACCCTTGGACAGGATACAGATTGCTCTAATAATATTGAGAGGGGTGGTTGACAGAGAATTTGCTTACCTGCGTCATTGTGTTCGTCCTCACGGTCACCACCTTCTGCAAATGGACCTCTTCCCAGTCTCCATGTCCTTCAAACGTGACTGGGTTCAAACCCAACTACGGGGTGTGAATCTTGTGAGGGTAAGCCAATCATGGTGGTCTTATTCTCCTTGCCAAGACATTGCTGGGGGCACGGAGCTGTGACACGGTTCTGACGAGTACCACGTGAGGGGGTGTCTTCTAGGGACACTTCTCAGAAAATTTTCCAGCAATTGCTAGATATATGCCCCAAAGAACTGAAAATCAGTTACTCAAACAAATATACATACAAGCATGTTCATGGCAACATTATTCACGGTAGCCCAAAGGTGGAAACAACCCAGACGTCCATCAACAGTTGGATGGATAAAGGGCGGTGGCTCCATACGACAGAATATCATAAAAAGGAATGACATGCTGTTACAAGCCACACTGTGGACGAACCACGGGGACATTAGACCCTGTGAAAAAAGCCACACAGAAGGTCTCATATTGTAGGATTCCAATTTCATGAAACACCTAGAATAAGTGCATCCTTGGAGACAAAGTAGATTATGGTTGCCCAGGAATCAGGGAGAGAGGAATGGGGAGTGACTGTTTAGTGGGAATGGGGTCTCCTTTTGGGGAGAGGAACATATTTTGGAACTCGAGAGAGGTGGTGGTCGCACAACATTGTGAATGTACCAAATGCCACCGAATTGTTCATTTTGATGAAGGTTAATTTTATGTTGTGCGAATTTTACCTCAATAAAAAAAAAAGGATTTTTGGAGATTCTTGCCTAGGGATGTAATGCTTGGAGCAGCTGAGCCCTTATGCATTGTGAGGAGACAAACTAAGGACAAGCCAGCACAGTAGAGGATGGCCAAGTGGAAAAATGGAAAGAATCTGGGCCCTTGGTGACATCATTGGTGAGTTGGGGGAACTTGGTCTCTAGACTTCTGATTATGCAAGATATAAATCCCCTCTTTGCTTCCAGCCCCATCTAGTTGGGTTTTCTATGACTTGCAGCCAAAGTCAGTGTAGACTTCAAGGTTCTGAAAAAGCAAGGCAAAGGCATTCATTTTATCTAAATGGGAGCAAGAATCACAAGACTAACGGTGGCCACCTTCACACACTTTATGTGTCTCTCCTGGGAGGCAGAAGATGACATAACGCATTGCTACGGACAATGTGAAAGAAACACACCTCTTCAGCTCGTAGGTAAAGAGCAAATGATGACAAATGCTTGAGAGCAGTTAATCCTCAGGGTTAGACAAGGAGTGTGTGCGTGTTCCTCAGGATAAACCCAGATCTCATGCTCTCTGTTGTCTCTAGCCAGTCTTAGTATTTCAAAAACAGGATGGACTAGCTTTAGGTGCAATCTTGAAATAATTACAGAATTGTCTGCTCTGAGCACCACGGGCAAGTTGGAATCACTGGCCACGCCGTGGAGTTTGTGTGGGTCCTCTTGGGATTTGAGAGCTTAGCATCTAACCCTGACATGTGACCAAGCATTATGGAAAACTTGGGCTGTCTCCTTCCGATCTATGTGGTGAAGATGAACCCTTCTCTTCTCAAAGACGGGTTGACTTTTCGGCATCACTAGGCTGTAACCTGGAAAAGCAGAGAGAGATCAGTAGTCCTCTCTCCCCCACCTTTCCCTCACTTTCCCATGGTTCTAGAAACTCCCGGCATTGCCATCTTAGAAGGTTCCTGCGGGACTCCACACATAGAAAGCTTTCAGGAAACAGATAATGCAGTTGGGTAGGCTTTTATAAGGGCATTTAAGGGCTAATATTAGTACTTGAAGTGTTGTTGGATTTGATCTCTCTCCTCTATGGTTCTTGGCACCCAGTCCTAAGTCATTGTGTAATGTGTAAACTATGAAAATAAATGACTTAAGTTGCCTATCATAAAAAACCTGTTTCACAGCTCATGGATTAAAGGAAATAGGTCTTTTGCCTGTGCTGATTGAGGGGCTACATTTGTCTATAAAGGTGGCAGAGAAATAGCCATGATGAAAAATGAATTAAGTTTTATCCCTCGGAGAATACTCCATAGGGTTGTGGCATTACATTCCTCCCTGTTCTCACACCATGATTTTTTTTTTTTTTTAATTCAGCTAGGAATTCAGATAGTCAATGGGTCTTGTCTATAAAGAGGTGAGTTGTTGATTCGAGAAGTCTGGAATCGCCTGGAATGTGAGGTATTTACAAAACAATGGGTAAGTGTGCTAAAATAAAAGGAAGCAAAACACAAAATCTTGCTGACCTTCAGAGGGCTGCCCATAGGAGGTCACTGAGTTCATGGAGTTGAATCTAAACCACTGGCAGATGTCCTGGGGGGTTAGCCTGGGAGCCAGCTTCAGAGAAAGGAAAGGGGGTAGAGAAATAAAAGAGTATACTCTGAGAATTGTCCATCTGGTTACTCTTACCCACTTTTTTTTTTTAATGGACCCCCTACTTTTTTTTTTTTTTTCAAAGATTTTATTTATTTATTTGACACAGAGGAGAGAGATCACAAGTAGGCAGAATGGCAGGCAGAGAGAGAGAGGGGGAAGCAGGTTCCCCGCTGAGTGGAGAGCCCCATGTGGGGCTACAATGCGGGGCTCGATCCCAGGACCCTGGGATCATGACCTGAGCCGAAAGCAGACGCTTAACGACTGAGCCACCCAGGCGCCCCAATAAGTAAGTCTTTTAAAAAAAAGAATATGGTTCCTGATGTGAGGAGCAAAGGCAAAAAACCTGCAGCCCATTGACAGATACTTGAGGCAGGCAGAGTAAGACATTCCTCCAGGAATTCCCAACTATCCTAATGTTAATGCCTTGTTAAAGGGGAAAAGAACCTTAGCTTGACAATAGCTAGGCCTCCAAGATCCTGTGAGTCTTCAACATATAAAAATCCTTCTGGAAACTTCCCTTGGTTTTTACTTCCCCCAGCTCCATAGTATATAATCAATCAGTGGCTCCTCACAAGCCCAGGGCAGCTCTTTCTGCCCACAGGTCCTGTCCCCGTGATTTAATAAAAACATCTCAAGAATTCTTTCTTGGGGGCGCCTGGGTGGTTCAGTGGCTTAAAGCCTCTGCCTTCGGCTCAGGTCATGATCTCAGGGTCCTGGGATCGAGCCCCGCATCGGGCTCTCTGCTCAGCAGGGAGCCTGCTTCCTCCCCTCTCTCTGCCTGCCTCTCTGCCTACTTGTGATCTCTATGTCAAATAAATAAATAAAATCTTTAAAAAAAAAAAAAGAATTCTTTCTTGGCCATCGGCTCTGGACCCCAGCGTTTCACATCAGTTCCTTTATTGTTCAGCCCTAAAAAGGAAGGAGACTGACACTGGCTACAACTTGGATGAACCTGGCAGACGTTGTGCTGAGGGAAGTAAGCCAGTCACAAAAAGATATCTACTGCATGATTTCACACCCAAGTCCCTCGTGTAGGCAATTCATTGAGACAGAAAGTAGAATGACAGTTCCTGATGTGAAATGTTGGGGTTCAGGAGTGAATGGTCAAGAAAGAATTCCTGAGATGTCTTCCAGTGCAAAAATGGTGGTTTTCTTAAAGCAGCACGGGGACAGGACCTGTGGGCAGTAAGAGCTGCACTGGGGGTGTGAGGGGGTGACTGATTACACACTTTTTAGTTAGTGGGGGTTAGGGAGAGCCCAAGTCTCTAAGGAATTTGGAAGCAAGGTTTCCAGGACCTTGAGGGTCATTTACTACTGTCTAGTAAAACCTTAAGTCAGGAGACCCTTCAGATGTGTATCAATGACCACGTGCTTTGGGGATGACTGCCAACGTGTATCTTGGGGGGTCGGGATAAAGGGAGTTTCCAAAGGGATTTTTGGATGTCAAAGAAGACTTACGGGATCCTGGAGGTGGAACTAAAGCCCAACTGAGGTTGCTTTTTACCCTTAACAAAGTATTAACATCAAGGCAGCTGAACTCCTGGAGGATGGTCACTCTGTCTGTCCAGGTATCTGTCAATGGGCCCTAAGTTATAAGTGATGTGGTTTCAAAATCTAAGTGAGGTTTGGTGGGGTGGGGTCCGGAGCCGATGGCCAAGAAAGAATTCTTGAGACATCTTTTGTGCAAAAAGGTGGTTTTCTTAAAGCCCCGGGATAGGACGTGTGGGCAGAAAGAGCTGGTGCCCTGGGGTTGTGAGGGGTGGCTGAATCTGAACTTGGGAGTTGGGGGAGGTAAGGAAAAGGAATTTTTCAAAAGAACTTCCATATGCTAAAGAGGACCTACAGGATACCCTACGCATCTTCATTGTCAAACTAAGGCTCTTTTTCCCTCTAGCAAGCCATTCAGATTTGGGAGCTTCCTGGAAGAATGTCACACATACCCCACCCAGGATGGGGGGTGGGTAAGTTGCCAGCTGTGGGCTTGTGCTTTGTCTCCAGCTAGCCTTCTGCTCCGTCATCATAAGGAAGCTTAATTTTATTCTATATTTCTTTTGCCTTTGTTCCCCATATCAGTTTCCAGGTGCTGGGGAAATGGTGAAATGGCATGTTAGTGTTTCATGCGGACAGAATTTCAGTTTTGCAAGAGGCAAAAATCTGGAGATGGATGGTGGTGGTGGTTGATACGCTGTGGGGGCGGGACCAAACAGGCAAGAGAGAATTCTTGAGACATTTTTGGTGCAAAAGGTGTTTTTGTTAAAGCATAGGGACAGGATCCGTGGGCAGGAAGAGTTGCACTGGGGTTGTAAAGAGTGACTGCTTTATATGCCTTTTAGTTAGTGAGGGTTAAGAGAGAAAGGAAGTCTCTAAGGAATTTGGAAGCAAGATTGCCAGGACCTTAAGGGGCTAGCTGCTGTTAAGATAAGGCCATTACTACTGTCTAGTAAAACCTTACTTGTGAGACCCTTCAGATGTATATCAGTGGGCCATATGATTGGAGGATGATAGCCAACATGATCTTGGAGAGGTAGAGATAAATAAGTTTCCAAAGGGATTTTTATATGTTAAAGAAGACTTAATGTCAAGGCTAACATCAAGCTAAGGTTGCTTTTCCTATATAGCAAAGCATTAATATTCAGGCAGTTGTGAGTTCCTTGAGGAATGTTGGACTCAGCTCCCCTGAAGTATTTGTCAATGGGCTGCAGGTTGTAAGGAGATTTACATTTATCTACATTTCTCTTGCTTCTGTTCTCCACATCGATGGTTACCCAACAATGTCAATGTACTTACTACCAAAAACCGTATACTCACAAACAGATGAAATGGTAAATTTTGTTATGTGCATTTACCACAATTAGAAATTCTCTTTAAATGTAATGGAAAAAAAGAAAGAATATGGCTCCCAATCTATACTGGGAATGTTCTGTGTCTTGATTTAGGGACTCATTACATGGGCATGTTCACTTTGTGAAAATCCATTATGATTTCTGTACTTTCCTGTATGTTACTTTACTCCAGTAAAATTAATAATTATGATTGTTTCTGATCAATAGCTAGGTAGAGAGCTCACGGTCATTTAAAGGAGAACATACTTCATCCAATGATGTGGTTTTGGAATATAAGTGAGGTTTGGTGGGGTGAGGTCCAGAGCCAATAGTCATTGGTGCAAGAAGGTGGTTTTATTAAATCACGAGGACAGGACCTCTGTGCAGAAAGAGCTGCTGCCCCGGGGTTGTGAGGGCTGACTGAGTATATACTTGGGAATTGGGGGAGGTAAGAAGGGAGGTTTCAAAAGGATTTTCATATGTTAAAGACTCACAGGATACTGGAGGTCTTTCCGTTGTCAAGTTAAGGTTGTTTTTCCCTCTAGCAAGACATTAAGATTGTTGGGAGCTTCCTGGAAGAATAGCACACGTGTCCCACCCAGGAGTGGGGGCGTGGGGAGAGCATGGGAGCAGGGGGAGGAGCAGAGGGAGAAAGAATCTCAAGCAGACTCCCTGCTGAGCCCAGAGCCAGCCGTGGGTCTCCAACTCACAATCTCAAGATCACGATCTGAGCCGACACCAAGAGTCAGATACTTAACTAACTGAGCCACCCAGGCGCCCCTTGATTTTTATTTTTTTAATGTTTTTTTATTTAAGCAATCTCTATATCCAGTGTGGGGCTCGAACTCATGACCCTGAGATCAGTAGTTGCATGCCCTTCTGACTGAGCCAGCCAGGCACCCCAAGAGTCTTTTTAAAAAAGAGAGTGAGGGGGCACCAGGGTGGCTTAGATGATTAAGCATCCAACTCTTGGTTTTGGCTCAGGTCGTGAACTCGAGGTCGTGAGATCACACGCTCAGCATGAAGTCTGCTTGTCTGCCCCAAATCTTTAAAAAAAATGTAAAAGAGAGCCAGACAAGCACAAATATATGCATTCATATCATTTGATGACAAAAGTTTGCCTACACATCCGGTTTCTATGATCAAAGACAGCAACTACAGGACATGTGACATAATGGAGTGGGAAGGAGGGGAGGAAATTTTGTAAATTACTACTTCTTCTTTTTGATGACATAACAAAAGGCAAGTTGAGGCAAAAAGTGACCTGACGCTCCACATACTCCCCTGCCCCAAGGTGGAAGTGGGATATGCGTGACATTTCATAGGTACTCATGACTGCCCAAGAACAAAGGAAGGAGAAAACAAATGGCCAACTGATAAAGATCACAGTCATGAAGGACATAAGACTCCATCAGTTTGTAACTATCTTGATGATTTACAAGAAAAGCACAATCTTTAGAATAGTTAGATCTTCAGAAACCTATAGACTCAATTTCCTGGAGCCCTAATGTCATCTTCCCTCTCCGTAGGATTAAAAACCCTATATAATCAGTCACTCCACACTTAAAATGCAGCTTTTTCTGCCCATAGGTCCTGTCCCATGTTTTGTTTTGTTTTTTTAAGTTTATTTATTTATTTGAGAGAGAGATCACAAGCAGAGGGGATGGGCAGAGGGAGAAGCAGACTTCCTGCTGAGCAGGGATACCAATGCAGGACTCGATCCGGGGACTCCAGGATCATGATCCGAGCTGGAGGCAGGCATCCAACTTACTGAACCACACAGGCGCCCCTGTCCCCATGCTTTAATAAAATTGCTTTTTTGGCACGGAAATGTCTCAAGACTTCTTTTTTGGCCATTTGCCCTCAAACCTAAACTCCAAATTACATTTTGAGGTATGAAATACAGTATGGATTATGAGTAACATATCTTCTTAAGGCTTAAAAAAAAATCAAGTCTATAGGTGCGCCTGGGTGGTTCAGTGGGTTAAGCCTCTGCCTTCGGCTCAGATCATGATCTCAGAGTCCTGGGATCGAGCCCCACATTGGGCTCTCTCCTCAGTGGGGAGCCTGCTTCCTCCTCTCTCTCTGCCTGCCTCTCTACATGCTCGTGATCTCTCTCTCTCTGTCAAATAAATAAATAAAATCCTAAAAAAAAAAATCAAGTCTATAAAAAGAACATTGGAAAAAAACGAGTTGGCAATAATCGTGGTTTTGAGGGGCGCCAGCATGGCTCAGTTGGTTAAGCGTCCAACTCTTGATTTCAGCTCAGGTCATGATCTCAGGGTCATGAAATGGAGCCCTGTGTCTGACTTTGAGCTGAGCTTGAGTCTGCTTGAAATTCTCTGTCCCCCTTGTCCTCTGCCAATCCCCCCCGCTCATGCTCTCTTTCTCTCTCTAAAAATAAATAAAATCTTGGGGCGCCTGGGTGACTCAGTCATTAAGTGTCTGCCTTCGGCTCAGGTCATAATCCCAGCATACTGGGACTGAGCCCCTTATTGGGCTCCCTGCTCAACAGGGAGCCTGCTTCTCCCTCTCCCTCTGCCTGGCGCTCTGCCTACTTGTGCTCTCTCTCTCTCTCAAATAAATAAAATCATAAGTAATAAATAAATACCTTTAAAAAAAAATCTCAGGAGGGTGGCTCCTGGGTGGCTCAGTTGGTTGGGCATCCGACGTTTGATTTCAGCTCAGGTCACGATCTCAGGGTCATAAGATGGAGCTCCACATCGGCCTCTGTGCTGGATATGAAGTCTGCTTAAGATTCTTTCTCTCCCTCTAAAATAAATAAATCTTTTTAAAAAATAAAAAAATAATCTTGGTTTTGAGATATCATTCCTCCTGGTTGATCACTTATCTCTCTGATAACAAGGAATATCCCAATGCTTCATATGTATACATATGCATATTCCCATAAATAAGATGTTCTCTCTTTTTTTTTAAGATTTTATTTATTTGACAGAGAGAGAGAGATCACAAGTAGGCAGAGAGGCAGGCAGAGAGAGAGGGGGAAGTAGGCTCCCTGCTGAGCAGAGACCCCGATGCGGGGCTTGATCCCAGGACCCTGAGATCATAACCTGGGCCGAAGGCAGAGGCTTAACCCACCAAGCCACCCAGGCGCCCCTCTCTCTCTCTTTTTTTTTTTTTTTTAAGGTTTTTACTTATTTGAGTGAGAGCAAGGGAGACAAAGCACAAGAGGGGGTAGGGCTCAGAGGGAAGCAGACTCTCTATTGAGCGGGAAGCTCGATGTGGGAATCAATTCTGGGACTCTGTAATCATGACCTGAGCCGAAGGCAGACACTTAACCAACTGAGCCACCCAGGTGTCCCATGATCATTGAGTCTTATCTGGTATCTTGGATAAGTCTGGGTATACCTATTGCAAAAAAGTTGAAAAAAAATCTAAAAGTATCAAAGTGGTTCAAAAGCTATCAGATATAGTGATATTTTTCATAATAGCCAAAAGATAGAAAGAACCCAAATATCCATCAATGGATGGATGGATAAATAAAATATAGTCCTTCCATAATATGGAATTTTATTCTACCATAAAAACAAATGAAGTTGTGACACATGCTCTGTGATGAACTTTGGAAACAGCATGCAAAGTGAAAGAAGCCAGGCACAAAAGGACACATATTGTATGACTCTGTTTATAAGAAATGTCCAGAATAGGTAAATCCATAGTGATGGTGGTTGCTTTGGAGAAGGCTAGGGTTGGAGGGGGCTAGCAGCTAAAGGACACAGAGTTTCTTTTAGAGGTAATGTAAATATTCTAAAATTGACTGTGATGATGGTTGTAACTGAAACATCGAGTTGTACACTTTAAATGGGTGAACTGTATGGTATGTGAACTATACCTCAATAAAGCTTTTTTTTTTAAAAAAAGAAGCTATAAGAGGGGCACCTGGCTGGCTCAGTTGTTAAGCATCTACCTTCGGCTCAGGTCATGATCCCAGGGTCCTGGGATTGAGCCCCGAATCAGGCTCCCTGCTCAGCGGGAAGCCTGCTTCTCCCTCTCCCACTCCCCCGGCTTGTGTTCCTGCTCTCACTCTTTCTCTCTCTCTGCCAAATAAATAAATAAAATCTTAAAAAAAAAAAAAAAAGCTATAAGAGTAGTTATCAAGGGAAAGTCAGTTTATAGGTCACATTCTTGAGTTCTAGGAACACTGGATGGAGAGTTCAAAAAGAGAATTGCTCTAGAAATTTCTTTTTTCCCTTTAGAAAGTATTCAGCTTTGGTTGAGTCTAGAAGCACATGCTCTTGTCTTCTGGTTGTTTTCAAATATGTAAAGAATGCCAGAAAACATCGCCAGCACTTTGCCTTTCTCTAATGTTTTGTAGAGTTTATGGTAAGACTTAGCTGTTTCGAGTTAACATTTAGTTTCATTTTGAGGGATCCAATGTGTTAACATAAACACTGCAAACAGGTTCCAAATCTCTGGGCCCCAGAAGACACAGGAGAAAGAAGACTGAATATCCTACATTTTGCCAGGCCAGGATTTCCATCCAGAAGGGAGTGAAGGGAGAGCACTCTGCTAATAAAATTCTCTACTTCAAGTAGTTAAAGCAATGAAAATTCAGCCACCTCATTCAGAGCAAGAGATGATGAAAGTTTGGGCATGAGTCATGAGAATTAAATATAGTAGTGCCTTTACTTAGTTGTTGCTAACTTCCCCCTTTCTGTGTAACCAGGTGCTGTCACGTGTTCACATGATCGTGACACATTCAAGGAAGGAATTTTACCCTGAAAATAGGTAGTTAATTTATTTCATGCATATTTATTAAGTCTATTATATGAGACTCTGTTCTCGGGTTTGGGGACAACATGATGAGTAGTGAGACAATAAACTCATCAGCCATGATAACTTGGGATTGCTTTAAGGAGGAACTAAATATGTGAATGCCATAGCAAGTGACTGGTGAGGGGGGGCATTTGGTTGGGCTGATGGGGAAGGCTGGTCAAAGGAGAAAGTGGTAGACTTCCAGGCTAGAAAAGTAGGTGGGGCTAAACCCTGCAGGACCTTCTAAACCACTGGACAGATGGCAGGTAGCACTGAGCTGTAACTGAAATCCAATTTTCTTCTAAGATTTTATTTATTTGAGAGAAAAAGAGCGCTTGCACGCACCAGTGGGGAGAGTGGCTGAGGGAGAGGAACAAGCAGACTCCCCTCTGAGTGAGCCCATGCCGGGCTCAGTCCCAGGACCCTGAGATCATGACCTGAGCTGAAGTTGGATGCTTAACTAACTGAGCCACCCAAGGGCCCCTGAAATCCAGCTTTTAACCCAGTGCTTTTTACAAATGTGACTGTTTCCAGGGTGTGCCTTTTTGCAGTAGTTCTACCAAGAGAAGAGGCTTTTTCCTTTTTTTTTAATGTAGGCTCCATGCCCAGCGTGGAGCCCAACACAGGGCTTGAATTCAGGACCCTGAGATCAAGACCTGAGCTGAGGTCAAGAGTCAGACACTTAACCGACTGAACCACCCAGGCACCCCTGAGAGGAGCCTTTTTGTAACTCATCTTCCTAAAATGGATTGTTTCCGATTTGAACAAAGATGCCTGTGTGCCTCAGTTGGCAACTTGGGTCTTGTTCTAAGTGAAATAGGGAGCCAGTGAAAAGTGTGAGGCAGAGACAGATGAGATCTGGCGTGTTTTAAGGATAAACAGTATGGGGAACGGCTGTATGGAGACGAGAGTGGAAAATAATCAAGGCTAATTAAAATATAATAAATAGAACAACAAGAATCCCTGCTAATTGTACTTTTGAACTTCAGATAAACTGAAAAAAATTTTAAATATATTTATGTTTCAAAAGTTACTTCTGTGGCGTACCTGAAGCTAACCCTTTGCCAGTCAGAACTTTATCGGGAACAATGAAGCCAGTGTTAAGACTGGGAAAGAATCATTCAGCTTAGCTTGAGTCCATCAGGCACACAGAGTCATTTCCCATTTGTTACCTTCTGGTGCCACCACTTGACCCCTTCTGTTCCTTGCACATTTATGCCCAAGAAGACAATTCCGGGCTCTGCTTTCAAAAGCAGTCAGGTAGTTTTCTTAAGGTTCCATCACATAAGTATCAAAGAAATACAGACATAAATAATGAGATATCATTTTCACCTATAATAGTAGCAAAAAGTTTTTAAAAGTCAGACTAGTCCATGTTAGGAAGAAGAGGTAAAGCAGACCTGCCTCTTGCTGGTAGGAATGGGCATTTGTGAAGATCTTTCAAAACACAAGGAGTCTGGCAATGTGCATCAAGAGCTTTTAAGATGTTCTTCATTCCCTTTGAGCTGGTCAATCTGTTCCTGGGAATCCATCTAAAGGAAATAATCCCAAATACGGAAAAAGCTTTGTGAAAACCATTGGTGTAGTCTGAATGTCCAGAACAGAGCAAGGGGAGGATCATTTAAACCTCCTTAGGAAGTTTTACAAATGAGGGAACTAAGGCTTTGAGAAGTTATATAACTCGTCCAGGATCACGCAGCTACTATGGGACAGAGCTAGGATTCAAATCCAGACTAGTTTTAACCCCTCAAGCCCAAGTTTTTAATCACAATGCTACACTGAGTTTTCTGTATAGAAATAATGTTTTTCTCAACTGGAAAAACAAAGGGAAGCTCATTCTGATGTATAAAATTCAATTTATTCAAGTTATACACCCCTCTAGAAAAAGACGACAGAGGAGGAGTACGAGGTGTGCTGGGGGCGGCTGCGAGTTTTCAGCTCCACACTGCCCCCCCAGGCCAGCCTGCGTACTGCTGCGGCTGACAGCCTGCGGACTGCGTCTCCCCGACCCCCCTGCCAGATGGGTTCCAGTTTGGTTCTGTCATTCTTGGCATTGGCGCGAAAATGAGAAGGTTGGAAAAAGCAAAGACTTGCTTCTTTTCTCTTCTGGTGGCGGCCTGGCAGCGGCAGCCATCGCAGGGGAGTGACCGAGGGCTGCTGTGTGCAGCGGCTCCCCCAACTCAGTGTTGCAAAGTGGGGGCGCCCAGCCCAGGAGCGGCAGCAGCCTCCAGATCTTGGCTAACACCCCCTTCCCCTTCTGCCTCTCTAGCCGACCCTCGACCCCCCTCCCCATCTCCCCGTTGTTTTTCAGTCCTAACACCTTTGTAACCAATTCCTGGCATCCAATCCTTCTCTGCCTAAAATAGCTAGAGAGTGGTTTCTGTTTTTCGGCCTAGGCACTGATACGCTCTGCAACAAAACTTAGATACATATTTACTAGAATTACATTAAAAATATTGACACTATTCTTATTTATATATGAAGATACAGGATATAAGTAGTTGTTTATCTTGTGGAGGGAGCAAAGTATTTTTGCATTTAGTTTCCTTCATATGGGGTGCAAAAAGATAGTGTCCATAAGTTGATACAAGTGACTGGTAAAGAAAAGGTTTATTAATTCAAGATGTGAGTTCTTTACGAGATAATCATACTGTTGTGAAGCACCTTAGTTGTTATTTGCTGGTTAACATTTGACAAGTTATATCAACTACACAATTTTAAAACTGTAATAAATATGATTAGTTAATAGTAGACTCCAAACTTCCCTTTGTTCTTCTTAAAAAAGGTTGGATGATCCACTATGATCCACTAAGAAACATCTAAATGGGAAGAAGCATAGAAGCATTTTTATTAGTGTCATTTAGTTTTTTTCAATAGAAAACAGTCTGATAAACTATAAAATTGAAGACTTAACTCTATTGCTAAAAATCTACATATTAAATTATTTGGCATTTAGATAGATAGGACTAGAGAAAAACAGATACATTTTAAGGGCCACAAATTTGTCTCCTGAATCAATAATCTCCCTCTAAAAAAAAAAAAGTAATCTTATGCCACTGAATACAATAGACTATAAGTGTACAAGGGAAGTTATTAATGAAAGTTAACAAAGTGTAGGCTTATTTTAACATGCCTGATCTGGGCCAAAGGAGGGAAAAAAAGACACGATAATTTAATTAGGTTTACTAAAACTACCAAAACATGATCAAAGTAAAAAATTTTAGGGGTGCCTGGCTGACTCAGTCAGTAGAGCAAGAAACTCTTGGGTCTTGGGGTTGTGAGTTTGAGCCTGACGTTGAGTGAAGTGATTAGTTAAAAAAAATAAAATCTTGGGATGCCTGGGTGGCTCAGTTGTTGGGTGTCTGCCTTTGGCTCAGGTCATGATCCCAGGGTCCTGGGATCAAGCCCTGCATCGGGCTCCTTGCTCAGCGGGGAGTCTGCTTCTCCCTCTGCCTCTGCCTGCCACTCCCCCTCCTCATGCTCTCTCTCTCTCTCTGGCAAATAAATAAATAAAATTTAAAAAAATAAAATAAAGCCTTTTTTAAAAAAAGATTTTATTTATTTATTTGTCAGAGAGAGCAAGGGAGCACAAGCAGGGCGAATAGCAGAGGAAGAGGAAGAAGCAGGTTCCCTGCTGAGCAGGGAGCCTGAAACAGGGCTCCATCCCAGGACCCTGGGATCATGACCTGAGCCGAAAGCAGATGCTTAGCTGACTGAGCCACCCAGGACACCCCCCAAAAAAATAGAATCTTAAAAAAAAAAAAGTAAAAAATTTTACCCTATATTTAAGTTAAGGATAGGAGTAAGAATAATTTATATGCGTATTTATACATGAAAACATTTGGAAGGATGTATACTAAAATGTCAACAGTGATCCTATTTGTGGGTGGTGAGATTTCAAGGGACTAGGGTTTGTTTTTTTGTTTGTTTGTTTTTGGCTCTTGCAAATTTTCTTTTTTTTAAAGATTGTGAGATTTCAAGGGACTAGGGTTTGTTTTTTTGTTTGTTTGTTTTTGGCTCTTGCAAATTTTCTTTTTTTTAAAGATTTTATTTATTTATTAGTCAGGAAGAGAGCACACAAGCAGGGAGAACGTCAGGCAGAGGGAGAGGACGAAGCAGGCTCCCCACTGAGCAGGGAGCCTGATGTGGGGCATCCATCCCAGGACCATGGGATCATGACCTGAGCTGAAGACAGATGCTTAACCAACTAAGCCACCCAGGCGCCCCTCAATTTTTTTTTCTATAGTGAACATGTTTTTGGTAATTAAAAAGGGGAAGAATTAAAAGGAATTAATGCTCAAGCACATTAATCAATGCTTTTTGAAATTTTCACTTGCTTCAATATGAAAAATAAGACTTTATGAGGAATTGTAGTGCTGGAAAGCATCCAAGAGACCATGTGGTCCAGATCCAAAAACTAAATTCCCCACAGGCTCAGCAACTGGTCCGAGGCCACACTGCCCGGAGAGTAGAATCATGGCCTCTTGATTTCTGGTCTACTTATTCAAAAAGCAAAATACAAAAATATACACAGTTACACCTAAAAATACATTTATCTCCACAACATCAGAACAAGCTGGTTCAATGTCGAGACCCTAAAAATATAAACGGTGTCAGGTTAGAACCAAAGTAACGGTGGGCCAGCCTTACCTTCAGGATTTCACAGGGAGTGGTGTCTGGCGGTACAGGTTTCCCACAATGCTTTGAATATTCAGTTATAAAGACTGAAGCTTCATCTAAACTACGGAATTGGAAAGAAAAAGAGCATCATGAGGAAATTCTCGGGGGGGTGTGATAAATATGTTTGCTATCTTGATTGTGGTGATGGCTTTGCAGGGGTATATATGTCAAAATTGGTCAAACTTGAAATATGCGTAGCCTATATGCACGTGTGTTATGTGTATATATATATATATATACACATATTTATATATTATAGATATTATAGATATATAATATCTATAATTATATTATATTTATATAAATATATAAAATATATTTTATTTTATAAAATATATAAAATATATTTTATTTTATAAAATATATAAAATATATTTATATTTATATAAATATAAATATTTATTATATTATATTTATATTATATCTATATATTATAGATATATGATTATATCTCAAAAAATAATGTTTATAAATGACAACACGTAGCTGTGGTTGGATCACAAGTGGCAAACGAGCAGAAGGAAATAGCATGGCATGGTAATGAGAAAGGGATGCATCCCAAGCGGCCAACACAGTTAGACTAAATGTGTGGATGGCCCAGGAAAGACTTCTGTCCTGACCGGGCTGCCATTCCTTAGTGCCAGCCATTTCTCCCTTCTCCTTTTCACTTTCCAAATTCCTTCCCAACCCAAGAAGCTGAATTCTAAACTTGTGGGTGCGGGAAAATTAGACAATCAAGCTTAGCAAAAATGATATTACAACAAAGCCCTCAATTCTCTGAGCAAGTGTCTAAGGAAGAAAGCTGTAACTCAGGTTTTAAAGCAGGACTGTCAGACATCTGTTCTGGGGGTTCAGAAAGCTTACCTGATTGTCTGATTCCAAGTTCATGTTCGAAGGGACTGAGCTACAGGACAACCAGCCTGTGGGCGTGTGTAGTAATGCTACAGCTTAATATGCAGAGCCCTTTGTTACAACCAGATAGTTGTGCAACTGTTTGATCTTTTCCTCCAAAATAAAGGTAAATTTTAAGGAAATTCTACGGTAAGCTATTTTTGTTTGTTAATTAACTTACTTACCTTAACTCACTTGCCAGATAGTTTACCAGGTCAGTGATATTGTTGGTATTCATCATGTGCAATTTCAACGCTTGAAAGTATTTTGTCTTTGCCAAAATCCCAAACTCCTTCTTACTTATGATATTATTCAGAATCAGATTTCTAATCTATAGAATAACAGGTATCATTATATTAAAAATGTGTGAAATTCCAAGGCCTTATTTAATACCCAAAAGTTTCTTACAATCACAAGTTAAATTAGCATTCTGTTGTAACTAAGCCTCTTTTTTAATGGAGTGAGGAAGGGGAGATGTTTTGGCCCATTTTAGTAACAGATTAAATCAACAAGAAGTAATTGCTGTTTAGCACTTTGGGACTTTTTATGAGGAAGATCTACTTAGAACAACAACCACTTAAGGCTATAGATTTTCCACTGAGCATAGCCCAAATAAGAGAGAGGGGTCTCTGCCTTTTAAAAAAATTACCAAGGTTTTAATAAAAGCAAAATCATTTTACATAATTGCCAAACAGATAGAGATAGTAGTTTTCAGCTTAATTTTGATTTGGGGAAAATTATTACCTTCTAATAAACTTTTCATAGCAAAAATGAAATGAAATTGCCTCTTACTTGATGTGAAAATCCTGCCAACTGGCCAGTATTCATATGCTCTTCTAATTGCTGTAAAATGATCTGAGGATTGCACGAGCCCAGAAAATTCTAGAGAAAAATAAAAATCAAAACACAGTTAATGGAAAAGTGCTATTACTACTAATTTCTGTTAAATCTGAAAGGTTTTCATTTTTAAATTTGGAATATCTTTAAGAATTTCTATTATAGGAAAAAAGCCACCTCTATCATGTAACAAAAAATTATGGAAATAAGGAAGAAGACATATTACAAATACCTATTGTAACAGCAAGAGCTGTTTAACAAGCATTTTGTCATTCTAAGTGCCAAAAGGAATCTATTTAAATACTAAAATTTTGAAAAGCATCAACAGATGAGTTTATGAATAGTAAAAAAAAAGTAAAATAAAATAACTCGAAGTCAAAGAAAAGCACAGATGGCTGTGAAAAAATGCAATGAATAGACCAAATGACAGATGAAAAAAATATGCGTGTTCATTTATATAGGCTTCTATCTACTGGCTTATGTACCTTTGGGGAAATAGCGAAGAATATTCCCAAGTGCTTTGTTCTATTTGTTCTGTATTGTAAAGGGAATGAGTTATTTTTAAAAGTTCTGTCCTCAAAATACTCATGGCTCCCTTTGTCAGACACCCACACACAAAACCCTCTCTCGTCTCGCACATCCAATCACTAAGTCAAGCTGCTCCGTCCAGTTCATTCTCACTGCCACTACCCTACCTTGGGGACGGATCCCCTCAAGCCTTCCCTGCCCGTCCACAGGCTGTTGTGTGTGGATCAAGTAATATACACCTCCAGCCAAGGGTAACAGCTTCCCAATCTTCCCTTCTTGCCTCCCCTCTTCTCTGATCAAGCCCATGGATTGCTCCTTCTAAAACAGTGCCTGAGCATTTCATTTTATTCTTCTAGGAAAACTGATTGTCCCCCCGACCTCTACCCAATAAAGAACAAGGTCCAAATCCCTCTTTTTTTTTTTTAAGATTTTATTTATTTATTTGAGAGAGAGAGCACAAGCAGGCAGATCAGAGGGAGAATGAGACTCCCCACTGAGCAAGGAGCCTGATGTGGGGCTTGATCCCAGGACCTTGAGAGATCATGACCTCAGCTGAAGGCAGATGCTTAACTGACTAAGCCACCCAAGTGCCCTGGTCCAAATCCCTCTTAAGGCATCCCTCAGAAGGACCTTGATCTATCTTTCAGGCTTACCTCCTGCTAAACCTGCATACAAACCTCCCACCCCACTCGGACTGATGCTCATGCCTTGCAGGTCTGGTAAGAAAGAAAATGTAAGCCTTTTGCAGGGGATGTGCAGTATGAGACCTTCTGTTTCTTTGGCAGCCCCAGAGGAATAATTTGCCAAGATACCTTAATTTGCTGATGTCTTTTTTCTGAGTGGGGCATGAGCATTAGACAGGCCAGTGCAAAAGCCGGAAGCTCTAACTGGACATACTGCCTGGCTATTCCAACCATGTCGAGATCATCTGAAACTGGACATCTTCGAGAGAGCACATGAATTTGTTAGTATTACTTAGATTAATTTACGAGTTAATGACCTGATGGTGCTTTCAATGATTTTAAGCATTAAAGCGCTGGGGCATAACATACACTTTGTAAGGGGTAGCTTGAGTCTTTCATGGTATTTTTCGTGGACTAAAATAACCTACTGGAGCACAGAGTACCTCTTGCTGCTGTGATTATGCCTGAGAGCCCACACGTGCCTAAAGACACATTCTCTGAAGACTCAAAACCTCTGTGAAAACACTGCATGATTGAGGGTAGTTGTAAAAGTACTCTGCACATTAATTAAAACTAATTTTAGAGAACGCTTACTGACTCTCAGTTTACGAGCTGCACTGCATGTGCAGAGTGGACACTAAAAATATGAGAGACAGTTTATCTTAAAAACAAGTGCTGTGCTTAACAACCCAAAAAGAAGGAATGACTCGAAAGACACGTTCATTAGAAAGGAATTTTATAAGCAACATATATGACTTTTTGGGGTGGAAAACAAGTATTTTACTTACTCTAGAACAGCGACGAGACTCTCACAACAATCTGATAACTGACCGGGGCTCAGAGGACAAGACGCTGAAAATAAACAACAATAATGCACGCACGCACGTACAGAGCTATAAAATGCTACTGTCGATTTTCAGGGGAGAGAAAAATACCTGAAAGCAGGGGTATCTGAACCACACGCTGCCAAGCTTTGCTGAAGTAGGGAACCTGGGGAAACAAGCACATTATGGAATTCATGCCTGGGGTTTCATGAACTCTCTGGTTTTGTAGTCATGTAACTATATGCTTAAAGCTTATGTTCTGGATGCTAAGACCAAAATCATAAATTGGCATCTTCCTGTCTGAGATGGTTAGATCGTAGGATAATTTCTCTCTCTTTCTTTCTCTCTCTCTCCCTCTTTCTTCCTTCCTTCCTTCTTTCTTTCCTTCCTTCCTTCCTTCCTTCCTCCCTCCCTCCCTCCCTCCCTTTCTTTCTTTCTCAAAGTAAACTCTATACCCAACGCGGGGCTCAAACTCATGACCCCAAGATCAAAAGTTGCAGGCTGTACTGACCGAGCCAGCCAGGTGCCCTTGGATAATTTTCTTCATAACCGTGTAGCCCAGGATCGTATTATACAATCTTGGCT
>CM052889.1:75099767-75178942 GCA_028534135.1 Potos flavus | reverse complement strand
GAGTGAAGAAAATGTGCAAGAATTAGAGAGTGGTGATGGTTGCACAACGTGGTGAATATATTAAAAACCACTTAATTGTACATTTTATTGATTTATTTCTGAAACTTTATTTTTTTAGTAATCTTCACCCCCCATGTGGAGCTTGAACTCTAGAACTCCAAGATCAAGAGTCACAAGCTCCATGCACTGAGCCTGCCAGGTGCCCCTTAACAGTACGCTTTAAAAGGGTACATTTTACATGGGAATTATATCTCAATTAAAAAAAGAAAATAGGTCTCTATGTGCTCTATGGAACAGTCTCCAAGGCACCAAAGTTATGTGGGAAAAAAACAATTTATCTAGAATGTCATTGCATTTATAGGTACAAAAATGTATACACACCCACATACATGTGCTTATATGATAATAGGAAAGTTCTAGAAGAAAACATAGTGTAAACAGTAGTTACTTCTGGGGAGACAATTTTGATGGGAAATGGTAAAGGAGAATTTCCATGTTTTATTCAGCAAGTTTCTATATTGTTCTAATGTATTAAGCTAAGAAAAAATGATATATTTCCACATTACATAATGATTATATGGTACACAATTTGTGAAATTTAGAAAAGAGAAATAAGACATGGTGTCTGATTTAAAGATCTCCCAAGTCCAGGAGGGGCAGCGGAATGTGTAACAAAACAAATTACACTGTGACGGGTGTTATCTTAGGGCCAGGGTTTGGAGAGTGTGCATGAAGGTGTGGCTCAGGAGGCCTGGAGGGCTGGAGCTGGTGAGGTCCTCTGAGAGGCGACCTCTGAGCCAAGTACCCTGGGTCCCGGCACCATTCTAACGGGATATCAGGTCTGTTCTTTACTGAGCAGATGGTTACTTTACCCAATGCAACCAACCAGCGGCCACAAGGCCATCAAGTATAAACATTAAATACTTTTTGTTGTCGGTGCTAAAGATTATTTATTTGAGAGAGAGAGAGAGAGCGGGTACAAGTGTACACAAGCAGGGGGAAGGGCAGAGAGAGAGAATCTCAAGCAGACTCCCACTGAGTGCAGAGTGTGCCATGAGGCTCGATCCCAGGGCCCTGAGATGAAGACCTGAGCCGAAATCAAGAGTCGACGCTTAACTGAGCTATCCGGGTGCCCCTAAGGATTAAATTCTATAAAATTTACTTTAGGAAACCACATACCTGCCATAAAGAATGGATACTAGAGATGGCGGTTAAAACTTTCCTTAGATAGGGAATCTGGGGGAAAAAAAGTACAGTTCAGAAAATGACCACAATGGAAAACTTCAACATGAAATATCAGATTCTTCGATTTTCAAAAGAAGTATCAGTAGAATGTATCTACCATGAGAACCATTAGGGAAGTTCACATACTAAATCACAAATATCAAAAAAGGTCAGGGAAGCTTCCATTTGTTTCCAGTGAAAATTATGTCATTTTTGAGCTAGCACTTCCTCTGGCCCAAGACCAAGTAAAGTCTGGCACGAACCCAAGGAGAGTGAATGTTTGCAGCATACATCTGTTCGATCACAAGTATCCGTGCAGAATGCTTAAGACTTACTGTGCAAAAGCTTTCACGCAGACCGCAGTCCAGGGCATGGAGTCTTACCATATTGAAGCCAAGGAGCTTTTGCAAGAGTCCATTCCAAAGCTGCAGGTCATAGATTTTGTACTCCAAACAAAGCTCAGTCACCAATCTGACTGCCTGAAGCAGAAACGAAATTAAAAAAAAAAATCATACTGCTTCAAGATACTAGGAAATCAAACCACCCGTGGAAAAGGTAGGGCAGCTACACACAAAATATGTTTATAATCTAGGTGTGTCTATGGCCTAATTTCAGTGACGGCTCCCTATCTCTCTAATAAAAGAAAAAGAGAGACTAAGTTTATTCTTTTTCTTTCTTGCTGTCATGGATTCAAACGGCATCTCAGACCTTCCGCACCCAGAGCAGTTTGCCTGTTGCCCCATAACCTTCTCACCCTGGGCTCCAACTGCCTCAGAGACTGAATTCCCACAGGCAACGAGGAGGAAGAGGATGAACACCCCTCCTGGCACAGGGACGGTTTCTTCTCCCCATCTGGATGAGGACACACAGGGCCTGGGAAGGGACTACAAAAGTGTCCTCTTGTTGGTAATTGGTGGTAGGGATTAAGCCCTACACTTTCAGGGACAGAGGTGAAGGGGACCCTCCAAGCTGCGTGTCACCTGTCAGGATAGGAAAGGAGAAACAGTCTCAGAGCAGTAGGCTTGTTCAGGAATGAAGAGTCTGTCTGGCTTCAGGCATCTGGGTGAGTACAAGCGCATCAGAGAAGATGGGGGACCCACCCTCAGACAAGTCCGAGTACGTACCATGGACTCATGGCTGTGGTTTTTCCATAGACCCTTAATCATTCCTTCTTTAGGACTATTGCAAAATAATTCGTATGTGATGGGGATATTCAAAGTCTCAAATGATGCCAGAAAAGTTATACATTTCAAGTAAGATCTGGAAAACAGAGGCATTGATGGGAATCATTTTTACAGACCACATTTACATTTAAGATAAAGCCACCACAGGGCAATATTAGGCCTCTTTGTTTTTAAATGTCTGTTTTTTAGGCTTCTAAATATATTCACTGAATATAATAATAGAAAGAAATCAATATGAGCAAGATCAAGAAAAGGCTCAGTTCCTAAATGCCTCAAACTAGGGAAACAAGATGTTCTCAGCAGCCATGTCCCCTTTGCCAAAATGGCGGGGACACAGGTTTGCGTGGCTACTCTAACACACTCTTACAAACTGAGGGGCTTAAACGTACGCTTCCAAAGAACCCATCTGTTTCCTACTTCTTTTCTTTTTTTTTTAAGTAAGCTCTACACCCAACTTGGGGCCCAACTCACGACCCTAGATCAAGAGTCACGTGCCCTACTGACTGAGCCAGACAGGCGCCCCATGTTTCCGATTTCTTAACACAATTTACAAAATTCCACTTACTTCACTTCTTCCATGGGCTTTTTGAAGAGAGATTCTATAGTTTCCTTGTCGGCCAAGTACAGGAGACACTGAAGAGCTCGTGCTCTGTGGGCAAACGTCAGCTGGCGCACGCCCAGGGTCTGTAAACCAAAGCAGGTGAGCAGAGGCGCGCGCACGCTGTGGCTGCATACGTGAGTTTCAGCTCAGGTAACATAAACCTCATTTGACAAAAACATTTAAGGTCAGTCTCTGCCCTTAGGGAGCCAGTGGTTCTCAGAGTGTGGTCCGTGGACCCCTGGTGGGCCTCCCTCAGACTCTTTCAAGTGGGAAAGGGTCAAAACTACTCTCACAGTGATGCTAAGACGTTATTTGCCTCAACACGGTGTTGATCCTTGTCCTGGTGGGTAAAACGGCTGGCTCCAGTCAGGGGAGGGACAGCCAGCCACCAGGGCAGCCATGGTGTTCCTCACTGCCGAGCAAAGGCGACTTCCACTCACCAAGGTTCTTGGTGGAGCAGTAAAAATTATTTTTCTGAAACCTCAACTCCTGAATACATTAACGAGTTCACACTTGAGTACATATTCATTAATTAAAATGTATTCGTCAATGTTCTGGGCACCAAATGGGAAGCACATGCGGAGCATTCCGCAGACGGACGGTTTTTCGGGGAAAAGCATGTGTGTGTCTGAGCTGTGAGCTGACCCGGACACTTCTCACGGAGTGCCATTTTTAGTTGAAGCAATGACTATCAGAAAAACTAATATGCAAGGAAAGATAAAAGGGATGTTCTTCCCCCACCCCCGTTGCCGCCGAGGACATACAATGAGCATCTCAGATTTCCCTCTTTTCTTCCTTCTGTCCAAGACCCATTTGCCTCCTGGCTCCTGGCTCTACACCCTTTCTCTCCCACGGTTCCAACTGCCTCAGAACAGTCCCACAGGCAAAAGCCTGAAGGCCAAGGAGGTGGTGCTTCCTTTAGGGAAAAGGGAAAGTTTCATGTAGCTAAAGTTTAGTGGGGAGGGAGGGAGGCATGATTGGAGGGTGCAGCCCATCCTGCAGGGCCCCTGGTAGTAGGAATGCTGCCTAACCCAGGAGTTAATAACTGCAAATGCAGACGACCGTGGGAACTGTTGATAGGTTCAGTTTGCCAAACAGGATGTTATGGGAGCCGGCACTAAATGGAGCTTGCAGATACTACAATCCTGATTACGAAGGAAGCTATGCAGTACTCTGAATAAGTGTGTCAGTGAGCATTATCTTAATCATCTGTTCATGATATCAAGCATGGTAAATATGCAGGGAAAAAATGCTAAGCTGAGATGCAAAGATGAGTTTTGACTCCGTGTCTCAGGCTTACAGTTGTAGCTGATGTTGCAAACACGAACAGCATTCTTGAACTGTAATCAATTGGACGAGACTGAAGGAGATACAGGACTCTGGGAAAAAATATTTTAAATTACATTTAGACTTTAATTTAGTGATAGATTACCCAAACAACAGACCTATTTTATAGTCCTTAGAAAAAGTCACTAGGCATCCTAAACATGGGCCTGAAGGGTCAAAGGCATTTTTGCTTTGCCCTTTAATGGATGCTTAATCTTTTCTTGAGTTCTAATCATATCTAAAGATAATAAAAATAATAAATGCTAGGCCTCGGTCTTCTCGTCTATCAGCTAGTCAATCTCTAACAATTTAAATTCTATTTAAGAAATTAATACAAACTATAGCTACAAAGAACATTGGACACTACACATGGAAAATTCTGTTTTAATTCACAGGACCTGCTAAGTGTTCAACCTCTAGACTCAGGCCTGACTGGCCCCCTTTGGAGGAGAATAAGATAGATATGGTGGGCGGGGTACAAGGGAGGGAGAGGGTGGAACTTTCAGTGGGAAAGGCAGGAAGTTACAAAATTGGCATGAAGTATCCCTTTGAGATCTCCTTGGGATTTTCATTTTTTCTTGTCTTTGAATTGTTTCCCTCTAAGACTTTCCATTGTGACTGATTCAGTTAGACCTTGCAAGATGAATCTACCTCTTGCTTCGACAAAGGTGCCCCTGTATTTGAAAGACTAAGCAAGGACAAGGTGGGGTCCATAGGAAAGGAGGGAATGGAGGAGGTGGTAAGCAAGCTCTGCCCAAATCAGAAGAAATTCCTCTCTTGGGTTTGCCATTCCCCATCCTCTCTCACTATCAGATCTCTCCAAGGCTGATGCAGGGCTTCACAAGTGACTTGACCTACTTTTGGTCTAGAGCAGGAATGGTAAAAAGCTGGCATGCATGTCACCACTCCCTCTCCTGTGCCTGTGCCAAGCATCATTAATGGATTACCACGTCCTTTTTGATCTGGGCCCAGATACAGTCGGCAAGCCATGACCAATCAGATTCAGCACATTAGATGAAACCAATGTGCCTTCCTTGGTCTCAGTCTTAGGTTAGAAGGGGAAAGGAATCCTGGTGGCCCATATGGGGGAACCAGCCCAGATTACCAGGATAAGAGAATACATAGAGGGTCTGGGATCAGACTCCTAGCAAATAAAAGAGTTCTCCTTCGCCTGAGGTGCTTTCTCTGCTAAAGGTATTCGAGGAACCCTCAACATTAGTAGGGACTCACTGAGGGTTCAGAAATTCTGGATCTTGGCTGTTTCTTATTTATTCCACTGGAGACAGTTGCACATACTCATGGCCATATATCAACGCAGTGGTTCTTCTCAAAGACTCTGATCCAAGTTACAGGAAGGAAGTCTTTTCAAAACCAACCTCTGACATATTTATTGTAAGATTCCTACTGGGCAACAAGATAAAGGCACATGCAAGTAAAGAAACAGTACCTTCGTAGTGCTTCATCTTCTTGAAGTTCAAATAATTCTGACGGTTTCTTTGAAAAAGTAAAAAAAAAAAAAAAAAAAGTAAAAAAACTACAGAAAGTTTGTTGACTATATAAGCTAAAACAATCAGATGAAAAACCCAATATGGGGCGCTTGGGTGGCTCAGTCGTTAAGTGTCTGCCTTCATCTCAGGTCATGATCCCAGGGTCCTGGGATTGAGTCCCGAATCAGGCTCCCTGCTTGGTGGGAAGCCTGTTTCTCCCTCTCCCACTCCCCCTGCTTGTGTTCACTCTCTGGCTGTGTCTCTCTCTGTCAAATAAATGGATAAAATCTTAAAAAAAAAAAGAAAAACTCAATATACGGAATTATGTTTACATAGAAGAAATTAGAATAGAATCCATCACTTTATGAAAAGATTTTTCCTTTAAAAAGGGGTTTCCTGGGGCTCCAGGGTGGCTCAGATGGTTAAGCGTCTGCCTTCGGCTCAGGTCATGATTCCAGCGTCCTGGGATCGAGCCCCACATCGGGCTCCTGGCTCACCAGGGTGTCTGCTTCTCCCTCTCCCTCTCCCCCTACTCATGCTCTCTCTCTCTCTCTGTATGTGTCTCAAATAAATAAATAAAATCCTTTAAAAAAAAAAAGGGGGGTTTCCTCACATTTATTCACTCAGTAAATATTTACTGAGCACTTACTATGTGCCAGACACAGTTCCAGGCACAAGGGTGGCCTGAGTGAACGTAACAAATGTTCCTGTCCTCCTGGTGCTTAGAGTCATTGGATAATTTTTTAAAAGGAAAGGACTCCATGGATTTTAAATGAGTTGTTCAGTAATTTGGTATAGATTTACTAGGACTTACAAAGCCATGTTCAAGGTGCTAGGTACAGACACAGTTCCTGGCCTCAACTGCTTTCGTTCAGTTCTCCAAATTTACATAAAGTTAAAACCTGCTGGTTTCTGAGTCAATCAGATTCTATGTGGCCTAGCTCTGCTTCTAACAGTGTCCAATAAAGCACAGTCCTTGCTCTTCGTAAACACTTGTTAAATAAATACTTGTTAACACTGAATACCAAGGGATATAAAAACTAATTAAAAACGTAATGTCGTTTCAGTTATCGTATTTGTTTACAAATAAATTTTTTCCAAGCATATCTGCCTAGGTGGATAGAGGAAGTCTCTCTGGTTGAGTTCTGCCTGAAAACATAGAAGCAGTAGCGAAAATTTTGCATTTGGACTGCTGAATCCTAGCATAAAATCAGATGTTAATGACACTGTTTCTAAAAAACTGACACTACGTGCCTCCCAATGTGACACAGTTTTTAAAAAGAACACAGCACCTATACCGTGTTCTTGCCAAGAAGACACAACCTGAATCTAATCATGAGAAACACTGTGAGACCGAGATATTTTGCAAACCAACTGCCCAGTGCTCTTTAGAAACATCAATATCCCATCATAGTCAAAACAGACTGGAGCAAGTATCATCAACAGATGCCAAGTCAGGTTATATGTGTGGTGGGGAAAGGCGTTTCAAGAGAAGCAAGTTATTAAATTGTCTCCAAGCACCCCCCCTAATACAAAAGGAAATACAGTATAACTATGTTAGCAGGGACACTGACAACATCGTAACCAAGTTATTTAAATTCACATCACCTATTGGGGCAAATAGGTATCACCTGCCTCCATATGGCATACCGTGAGAAAGACATGACATCACTTAGGGGCAGGATTCTAGCCCAAACTGCATCATTTGAATCTTATCATGAGGAAATATCAGATGAAAACAAACTGAGGGGCAGCTCATAAAATAACTGGTCTGTACTCTTCAAAAATAGCGGTGTCAAAAAAGACAAGGAAAAGCCATGGAATTGCTTTAGATTAAAAGAGACTAAAGACACGACAAATGTATGCATTTGTGCATCGTCCTAGACTAGATCCTGGTCCCAGCGAAGGAGTAGGGAGGGGAAATTGCTATTAAAGAGAGTTATTAGGACAATTCATTATATTGAATATGGATCATAGATTTGAGGCTATGTTTGTGGTATATAAATAGTGTATCAATTTTCAATTATCTAATTTTGATAATTGATCTACTTATCTAATTTTGATAAAGAGAAAAGTCTTGTAATCGCTTCTCGGCCTTTGGCTAAGATCAAGTGTAAAAAAAAAAAGTCTTGTTCTCAGGAAATACAGACTCGTTAAGGGGTAAAGGAGTATGCCATAAACAATTCATCCTCAGACGGTTCAGAAAAATATTGCGAATATATATATATTATAGGGTGAAACAAATATGGCAGAACGTTAAACATTGATGGAGCTGGGTGAAGGGTATACAGGAATTCTTTTCAACTATTGCAACTTTTCTGTATAAAACCATTTCAAAGAAAAAGTTAAATCACATGACTCTAAGAATAGGCCACTTCTTTTATACAAGAGTTCATCTAGAATCACCATTTAAAAGGTAAAATAGTTGCAAAACAATATTTACATTGAAAAGTAAACAACCTCATTAGAACTCGTCAAATAAGAGAAGGTATCAAAAAGGAGCCATCGTTCCTGGTTCTAAGAGACTGAGTTCCTCCTTAGAAGGTTCTGTCAGTGCGGGATAACAGACAGAAAAACCTTCCCGGAGAACAGACTCACCTCCCCAGGCTTTGTGGCCGGGCACAGCCACTTCTCCAACAACATGTCCCAGACCTTCTCCAAATTAATTTCATTAACTTCGGCAATTTCCTTGGCGGCTGTGTGAATATCTGAGATAGTCAAGATAAAGAATTAAAAAAAAAAAGAAGGAAAAACCCAAGTTTTCAATGCGAGATAACTGGGAATCAAAATGATAGTTCTCCTTGAGCAGAAAGACGAGCGGCATCATGCCCTCACCGGGATAATCTTTGCCAGACGGGTTCTGAATTCGTTGACTGATGCTCGGGTGTTCGTAGAGACTGACGAGGAGATGTGCGGGTTTCCCTATGACTCTCAGACACTCCGTCGAGTCCAGCCTGTGGGCTCTGAGCACGGCTTCAGTGCCTGACCGCCGACACTGAACGTGAAGCTTCTTCAGCAAAGCCTCCGCTTTTTCACGTGCTTCATCCTTTAAAAAAAAAAAATCACAAGCAAAAAGAAACTGTCATGCTCTAAACCTCAGAAGAGTAGAAGAATCCATCTTTATCAATCAAGGTCCCTCCCTGCCTTACTGGCATCCTTACATAGCTACACAAACCCTAATCTTCATTCTCCATTTTAGGCATCCAATCCCCCAAGATGCCCCTCCCCGGGGCGGGATGATAATGGGACATCAGGGGAGCATGAGTTAAGTGGAAAGAGAGAGGAAGGAGCCTTCCACCGTGAGTTCAGACATACCTGAGATGGGATATTCTGGAGCCATCTCTCGGCTAGATACAGGCAGAATTTCAAGCTGGACATCTTGAAGGAACCTGAAAAGACAAAGGGATTTATAAGCAAATTTTAATCCAGACAAATGTATTTGTGGGGCGCCTGGGTGGCTCAGTGGGTTAAAGCCTCTGCCTTTGGCTCAGGTCATGATCTCAGGGTCCTGGGATCGAGCCCCGCATCGGGCTCTCTGCTCAGCGGGGAGCCTGCTTCCTCCTCTCTCTCTCTGTGTCAAATAAATAAATAAAATCTTTAAAAAAAAGACAAATGGGACGCCTGGGTGGCTCAGTTGGTTGAGCAGCTGCCTTTGGCTCAGGTGATCCCGGAATCCTGGGATCGAGTCCCACATCGGGCTCCTTGCTCGGCGGGGAGCCTGCTTCCCCCTCTCTCTCTGCCTGCCTCTCTGCCTACTTGTGATCTCTTTCTGACAAATAAATAAATAAAATCTTAAAAAAAAAAAAAAAGACAAATGTATTTGAGTCAAATTAAAAAGGCTATGTTTTTTAAATGAGAATGCATATTCAGAGTAAAAAAAACAATTTAAACAGGACAGAAGGATACACACATTTTAACCCAAATGGATAAGGTCATACATGTAGTACATATGGTTCACTTGTTCTCACTATATAGGTTCGTTGGATATCTTTCCAAGTCAACTACATAGTATTCCATTCTATGAATATGCTCTATTTTTTAAACGAGTTCCTGACAAATGAGCATGTAAAAAATAGTTATTTTCAATTTCTGTTACAACTAAAAACATGGCAGTGCGTGCCCGTGTTTGTGTGTGTGTTTGGTTACGCGAGAACACGTAAGGATTCATTACTAGAAGTATGAGTGGATATTAGTGAGTGGATACTAGGAAGCATCAATCTCTATCCCTCCCGACAAAGTGGAGAGCGCCCACATCCCTGCACCCTGATAAGCTGGAGGGGGCTTTGCTGACCTCACTGGAGCCTTTTCAACACTCAGGAAATTTTAACAATGTCAGCAATGCACCAAGTGAAGACAGAGGGCACACATAACATTTTTAACCACCATCAATAGTTTTAAATGCCTCTCCTTAAAGATAGAGAACTTTTTTTTTTTTAACTGCAAGTTCAAAACAACAAGCCAACCATTTTGAGCCCATTTAGAGGAAGAATCCAATACCTTCTGGGATATCCTGGGTAAGACTGATGCCAATAGCCACAGCCCACTCTGGATTAACTATAGACAGTAAGTAGGATTCGATGGTTTGAGTGATCTTAGTTATTTCCTTGTTAATCAGCGTTGAGGATTTAGCTTGGGTTAACTTCAGGAGTTTTGGCTTCAGTTTTTTTTCAAAAACATGCTTGGCTGTAGACACATACAGAGTGTCCAAAGAGAACTTCAAAAAGAGGAAAAGAAAAGTTAAGGCTGATTTATAGGCACCCCTTTAAAGGTTTACCTGAAAGTAGCACAAAATCCTTCTACACAGGGTCTGAGTTAACCAGAGGGTATAAAGATACATCTTACAAAATTTCAACCCATTACCTTCATTAATTTAGAAATTAAGAGCAGCGTTGGGAAAGATTCTTCACTGAGTTCTGTTGCTAAAAAGGAAACAAGAAGAATATGATTTGCTTAAGAAAAAAAAAATTTTGGCTGTTCAGTAATAGTCATAAGTTAAGGAACATACAGAGAATTTTCCAGAAGTTCTGTGCTGTGCCAAAGAATATTAGGTGAAAAGGCAGTCTAGTTTGGGCAGCTGATGGCAAACTTATCACATGCTCCAACATATACTGATATTCTAGGTCCACTGGAGGAGATATTCTTCTGTATGATTTCAAATGTTTCAGAAGACTCAATGCCTGTATTAAAATACAAATGTAATTTCCTGTGAGATTAAACCAATCCTGTTTCTGAATTGTCTAACTTGATAGCATCATGGATTTCCATTCCTGAGATAGGTCTTGTTTCCATAAAGATACACAAAACTTTTGTAGTTTTACGTCTAAGGTTATCCTTCTAAATAAAACCACAATTTACGCAATGATTAAAGTAATTATGTGCGGAGAAACTAATGGAACCTTGTTGTTGGTGGGATGTTTGAGTTTTGACAGTTCTCCATGCCCTCTTCGAACACTCGGACGGATCTAAAAAATACTTGATTTCATTTTAAATACATAGGCAGTTGACCTAAAATTAATCCTCTATATCCCTTACATCTCTTTAGCATATATCTGATTATTTTGGGGAGCTTGTAAAACCGTTTGAATCAACCCACTGTCTTTTAATTTTTAAAATCCAATTTAAAAAGAGATAAAAGCTACCGTGACCAAAATTCAGAGAAGACTAAGAAGTTACTGAAAGCACTAGGATTGAGTCAGTCCTACCGACTAATATAGAAAGTGGAATCTAACTCTAGGTCCCACATACTTTTTTTTTTTTCCTTCTGAATCACAAAAATTTTGCTTTGATTCTTCCAAATCAGTACTTTAGTGACTTCATGCTCTTGGACAAACTTAAATTACTTTAGGAAAGCAAAAATAGGATGAAGATAAATGATAAAATATAGAGAGCATAAGTCTTTTTACTTCTGTATCCCTTTCAACGAAGAGGACAGGAATAAAATGAGAAACACAAAGGATAGTCCAGAAAGATATTATGTGACTGCAATTTTGTAAATGATCCAAAAAGAAGCATAAAGGTAATTTTTAAATGTATAATATATTATATTATACCTGATTAATATTAATGTTGGTTATTTTCTCATCAGCTCTTTCTATAACTTTTAAGACAACTTCAATCATTTCGTAGTCATAGGGATCCAGCTATATAAAAGTAAAAATATATCAAAACTTAAGAAGATGATTAGGCCAGGAGATGGTTTTATTCAATTATGGTCATCAATACAGATTACAAATATAAAATCTCACTGCACTATGATGTTAGATTATTCTTTTAAAAATGAATTGAGGGGCGCCTGGGTGGCTCAGTTAAGCATCTGCCTTCAGCTCAGGTCATGATCTCAGGGTCCTGGGATCGAGCCCCGCATGGGGCTCCCTGCTCAGCAGGGAGCCTGCTTCTCCCTCTCCCACTCCCCCTGCTTGTGTTCCCTGTCTCGCTGTGTCTCTCTGTCAAATAAGTAAAATCTTTAAAAAGAAAAGAAAAGAAAAGAAAAAATAAAATAAAATAAAATAAATAAAAATGAACTGAAATGGGGGCACCTGGGTGGCTTAGTCAGTTAAGCATCCAACTCTTGATTTCAGTGCTGGTCATGATCCTCATGGTCATGAAATTGAACCCCGAGCCCCATGTCTGGCTCCACACTGGGCGTGGAGTCTGCTTAAGATCCTCTCTCTCCCTCACCCTCTGCCCTTCGCCCCTACTCCTGCTTACACGCTCTCTCAAAAACAAACAAACAAAAAAACCCTGAAATGTTCTTATCGCAAAATTAGTTCATTAGTTCTACCACGATAAACAAACATTCTTTAAAATATTTCCAAAGTGACTTTAAAAAGAAAGCTGTTCCTAGGGTCCTAAAAATCTAGAAAGAATAAATATATCAAAATTTCATAATTTGTAAAATTTTTATTTTTTAAAAAAGATTTTATTTTTTGTCAGAGAGAGAGAGCACACAAGCAGGGAGAACGGCCAGCTGAGGGAGAAGCAGGCTCCCCACTAAACAAGGAGCCTGATGCAAAACTCGATCCCAGAACCCTGGGATCATGATCTGAGTCAAAAGCAGACACTTAACTAACTGAGCCACCAAGGGGCATCCTTGTAAGATTTTTTAATTAGAATTCTATGTCTTCCACTTAAGATAGAAAAAGTGCACTAGGAGGAAATGAACCTTTTCTTGGTAATGATATAACTGAAAGTGTGGGCCTCCAAGCAAAAGTTTCTCAAAGGATTGCATTCTGGCTCTAATCATATACTCAAATGCAAAAATTAATTGGGTGGCATCTATATATGTTCATAAAAAGAAAGGAAGTATTCTCTTTGTTCTTTGTTTCTGCCCACACACCATTACTTTTTTTTCCCCATTTCTTAAATGCCAAATAAAGTCCCAAGAATAACAACACTGAACTAAGTGGGAATATGATTTCTGTAGTACCTAGAACTTTTGAGCAAGTCTATATTATTTTTGGCTAATTTTCAGGCAAAATATAAAACTGAAGTATTTCTTGTAGTCTTATAATCCTCTTCAGCCTTCTATCCACTTTTACTCCCTCAAGAAACTACCCTTCAACCTAAAAGTTCCAATTCTCATAAAGATCTCCTAAGAAAATAGACAAGAGGGCAAATATGTATATATATGAAGATATTCATTGTAACTTACAATAGTGAAATGTACAAACAATTTAAATGTCCATCCATAAAGGCCTGGTTAAATACAGTATGTTTCATCCACACGGTGAAATAATACATATCTGTCAAAAATGAGACAGATGTATGTATATTGTCATGTAATCACAATATGTTAAGTGAAAAAGAGAGTAACAGGATAGGATATTTAGCCTAAGATAGTCCTCAAACTACTAACATTTTTATCTGTGAGAATGGGGTTATAGAGAAATTTCGCTTTTTGATTTATATTTCTCTCTAGTTTGATCTTTTCAAAGAATGTGTACTATTTTCAAAAATCTGAAAAAAAAAATGAGTATTTCTGGGGATGCCTGGGTGTCTCAGTTGGTGAAGCATCTGCCTTCGGCTTGGGTCGTGATCCCCGAGTCCTGGGATCAGGTTTTGCATCAGGATCCCTGGTCAGCGGGGAGCCTGCTTCTCCCTTTCCCTCTGCCTGCTGCTTCTCCTGCTTGTGTTCTCTCTCTCTCTGACAAATAAAATCTTTAAAAAAGGCTATTTCTATTTTCAGAAAAAAAAAGACCAGAAAATTGCTGTATTAAACTATTAAAAAGATAGAAATCTAAAGTTATTAAAATTAAAAGTTTTAAAAAATAGAGGACTCGCATTTCCAGCTTGTTGCTCAACGTCTGTAAATGAACTAAGGGTAGGAGGGATGTTTGACGTGACCCAATACATTCGCTTCCCGTTCACCTACCTTATGGAGTATTCCGCTGAGACTGATGACCAAATCTTTTGTGCTCGTCAGGAGAGGAACCATTTCCAGGGCTTTGGCCAGGAGTTTGGGGTGCTGCTGCTTTGCGGGCTGCATGCTCGTGTCTCCCTGGCTCTGGCTGGCACTGGTGTTGTGTAGCAGCGTTTCGATAAATAGCTGAAGAGCTGCATCACAGTCCAACTGAAATGTGCTAAAAGAAGTATTCCATTACACACTCGCTTTCCCGCGTGCGTGTGTTTCCATACGATTTCTCCCCGACACGCTCCCATCACTGGACTCCAATAACCCTCTCGTTGCCCAGCCTCATTATCAGATCATATACCTGTCATCAGAGTTAATTACTGCCTTTAAAAAATCAGATCTTGTTCTTGGTGGCCATGTTGACACGGCACCATATTGTTGAGAAACTTGTAATAAAATGGAAAATATTTAATTCCTTTAATGGGGCAATTCCATTTTCACACATTTGACAAAAGTAGCCAAGATACACATATAAGGATGTCCACTGCAACAACTGTTTGTAATATTTAAAAGCTGAGAACCACTCAATCATCCATCAATAAGGGGCTAGTTAAATAACCTATTTATACAAAGGAATACCAGAGTTCAAGAGCTATGAAGAGGACTCTATGTACCAGTCTTGTAAGACATCCTGCTAAGTGAATGATGCATACTACAAAATGGTTTGTAAAGTATGATTGTTTTTGAGGAATGTAAAGAATGCATGTTAATATTTGCATAGGGCAAATAAAAGAACAATAGAGGCCAAACTCTTTTAACAGTAATTATTTCTGAAGGGTGAGACTATGTGGAACTTTGATTTTAGTATGTTCCATCTGAATTAGAAAACTAATAACTTAAAAATTAAGAATGAGGTTAATATAGACAGACAATTCCAATGTCTTAAGCCCTATTATAAGATGATAGCTTAATCTGCTGCACAGAATAACTGAAATATCAAGAAAAGCTTTAAGTAGGACCATTTTAAAGTCATTCCCTGAAATTCTACAGGCCATCTAAATTTATTCAGCTGGACTCCTTGGGGTAAAAGTGTCACTATCACACAAATACAAATCATCAATGCCACGCAAGCAACAAGAATGTGAAATGAACTTGACATTACTCTAGCTGTTTACATTGTAGAAAAGGGCTCAGTACGACAAAACCACACGCAAAAATCTACCAGGAGTTCAAATAGTTCAAACGCTATCAAAAGATAGTGTTTGCAGTAGTCCAAACTGAAGAACGGCATTCTTCTGTTATTTCAAAGTACAGTTAGTCAGAGCTGCTTAGAGGTACGAGCACCCCAGAGCTTTTGAGTTGCAGGTTCGGGATGGTGGCAGCCAGGGGCCATACTACCCTCTCCTCCGTCCACAGGAAGAGCTGGGTACCTGCCCGGTGAGGAAGCGTGCTCCTGACAGTAACTCAGACTTCCGCTCATCTGTCACCAACTGGATGAGGGTTATAGCACCATTAGTATTTTAAAAGCAGTCACTTATTATTTGACCTTGAGTGGGTCATCTAATATGGGTTTGTTTTCTCATACATAAATTGGTGATGATATGCAATAAAAATTGTAAAAAGTTAAATGGTGGTGTGTGAAAGCACTTTGAAACTGATAATGCAACAGCAAACTGGTCATCCTATTAAATAAACGCCTGAGATAGTATTTATTCCTACTCATCACAGTGAACTGTTACCTATAAACAAAACGTCTTAGTTTTCTCTATTCACTTATTAAATTATTTTTTAAAATTCTCCCTAAATCATACTTTTCATTATGTCTTAATAAGATGACCCTGCCCCTGAGTTAATCTGATTTATAAGATTGCTCATTAACAATATTCCCAAATTTTCCTGAACATGGGGATCATCTGGAAATTAAGGATTAGATTCCTGGGCCTCGGCCCAGATCTGCTGAGTCAGAACCACCAGGGAGGGGCCCAGGAATCTGTATTTTAGGTCAGGTGCCTCAGGTGATGCTCAGCAAAAGGCAAGTCTGAGAAACACTTAACAGTGAATTTAAAGGGCGATAACTTAAAAGAATTTAATCTGGTTCTGGGGTTTACTCAGTTTAGGGATGAACAAAAGTAAACATCAGAGGTCCACGGACCACAAGGAATAATCCTCTTTATTATCGTGTTCTTGCAGTAAGGACTTCCAGTTCGCTAAGAGCAAAAAGTACCACTAAGGTTTAAAGAATTACCAGCAATATTCCAGAATGAGGCTTGTGTCCATATCTATATTCTCCACGAGTGCTTTAATGAGGTCCTTCTTGGTGAGAAAATGTTGCCTGAAAACTGGCTGGAAAGAAATCTAGAAATAAAAAGAACAAAACAAAAAACCCAATAAAGTAAAATGTACTACAATAAGGACACCATAGTGATTTGCCTTTTTACAGAGAAACATTTTTCTAGACTCCTCCAACTATTTTTTTTTAATCCCCCTACTCAACTTGAGCATCATTCTGTGATTTCAGATGTATTTGGCTGTGGATTCAATATCTCTTTTAGTCACATTAACCTGGGGCTCTTAATCAGTCAAGTGGTTGGTTATCAGTCCCATTACTGCATAAAATTAGGCTTTAAAACACATACCATTTCTGCACTGATTACATTTCTGGTAAGTCTACTATCTGCGAATAAGGTAAAATGTTTCTCATGCAATGTAAAGAAAATAGGGTTTCGTTTGTTTTTACAAAGTGAAAAATGATGTTTCCCTCGTAGGAGTTCTTAAATTTTGGTATACCTGTATATATGGTGATATTATCTTTAACCAAACACAGCGCAGAAGTATGAGGCTAATGGCTAGGTCTGAAACACCTTAGATCTTAATACTAGATATAGTTCTACAAATGAGAAAGCTAAACAGATAAAAATGTCAAGACCCTTCTAATTTCCTTAAAAATATAGAAAACAGAAAATGAAGCCAACGGTCCTTATTTCTTTGAAAACACCACTGTGTATACTTAATATAGCTAAAATATATGAGTCCACAATATATATCTTTTCTCTTAAGAAACAATGAGATCTTTGTTTTAAGTTTTCCTGGGGAAAATCATCAGAATGGATGAAACTTCATGGCACTCCACAGAATACTCACACCAAGTTTGCCAAGACGAATACCCCACTGGGCATCAGTACTGAGCTCACGGAACTTAAGCTCTGTTTCTATTTCCTGATAGAGGCTGGCTAGCTGAGAGCCCACCAGAGATATTGCCTAAAAAATTAAAATGTAAAATTAAGTTGCAAATTGAATACATTCTTACACCTTTTAGATGAAACCTAATAACAAAACTCACAACCTCTCTTTGTGATTAACAGGGTGAAATGTTACATATTGCTTGATACATAGTCATTATTCATACAATAGTTAGGTCATTCAACTTTTAGTATGCTGCCATAAATTTCGTCTGGCTTTCCTTCAAAGAGAAGGCCAAATTTTGGTTATCCTGCAAACAAAACCCCCATAAAAAGCAAATTTTAAAACAAACAACATCAAAGAGAAGTTTTGCATCTGTTAAACTTGTCCTACAAAAAACACTGGCTCTTGGGTCTAAGATTTCAAATACACTAGGGTAATTATAAGAAGTCAAGTTCTATGGCTGCATGCAGATTTAAGAAATAAAAAATATAATTCTCCCGGTTGAGCAATGCTTATAACCTGCATATACATTCACCGGTGAGCCAGTAGTCAAGGAAAAGCTGGTAGAAAGTAAATGAGTGAGCTTGACATTTCTTTTGTTTAAATCTTTAAGATCTGAGGGCAAAGCCATTTCATTTCTTCCCCTAAACGTTTTAATACTTCAAGAACTGAGGCTGTGCTTCCTTAAGTCATACCAAAATTTTGTCGTAATTATGCCATGCTTTATCTATGAGCTTCCAGAGATTTTCAAACACTTCTTTTTGGGGTAAGAGAGTGCAGTAACCCAAGGCCAAGTCAAGATCCACGAGGCGACAATTAAACACCTATCAGAAGAAAGCATCAGGAGAAGAACATTCTTTACAATCAAAGCAGAATTTGGTCTCTAAAGGCTTGTTATTAAATTTAATTACAGACCTTAGGAAAGAATAAGTGTTTCATGAAAAGTTATTTAGAGTAACTCAGTTCTAACTTGTTTGCTTCGTTTTAATATCCTTTATCACTATCACAAATTTAAGGAAACAACTCGAACAAGTTCTATATGGCATGGAACTCCGACTTTCTTCTCCCCTGTGTGACAATTCCATCACTTCCCTTCAAACCCTCAACACCCCCTCCCTCTCGTCACTCTTATCCTCACTGAGAAATCAGAAGCAACCAGAAGAGAGAAAAAAAGAAAAGAGTGAGAGACAGCTTGCCAAGAACAGATACTCACTTTGTGCAGTAATGTTGTAGCATTTCCCCTGATAAATGTAACGGCTTTCTCTTTCAATTCCATAACAACATGTTTTGATTTAACTAATGTGGCCTCTCCAAACAACTTTTGGAAAAGAACAAAAGAATCTTTAGGTCCATTTCTATCTATGCATCATTCTGAAAACTTTCCTCAAATATTAAGGAACTTTGAAAATTCGTCATTATACGCAAAATGTGTTGGCATTTAATTTATGATGGCTGACCACTACAGGTGGGGGGCAGGGGGCGCTGGGTGGTGGAATTGACTGGGACAGGGCAGATAAGAGTTTCAACCTAATGGGGTCACTGGGTTTGGGATAAGACAACATACCACTGCAACCTAAAATCTCAGGCAACTGATTTCACTTCCCTCAGTCTAGCTTTCTCATTTCTAAAATGGAGATTCTCAGGGTTGTTGTCAAGATTGAGTATGGAAAGTGCGCAAGAACCCTGAACTGCACCCGAATCTTAGTAGCTGCTCAACAAATGTTTCTTAAATCTGACAAATTATCAATGTCCTTGCTCCAGAATCAAACGAGAAAATGCAGACTCGAAATTCCTTTGTTTGGCAGTGCTTCTGTATCTATATTCATCCAGAGTGAAAGCGTTTGTTCTTCAAACTATACCTTTCCACTCAGACTGGCATTCATGAAGCTTGATGCAGAGTGCTGAAGACAGGTACCAAATGAACCAACGACAAATCTTAGGGCCAGCTCCCACTGGCTAGATTCTTGAAGGTTCTGGAGCAGGGCAGAGATGGAGTTTATAATAGGTAAAATAAGATTGTCTCCTGTGAAATGATAAAAGTATTTTATTTCAGTAACAGTATTTTAATCCACTTAGATTTTTTTCAAAGAAAGATCATATTATTGAAAATTGTTTCCAGGGACAATCTATGTGTTCAAATGGAGATGATGGTCATAGATTTGGTTCTCAAAGTGAGTAAATGAGAGAATTAACATGGGCTTGATTTAAGCCAGAAAATAACTAAGTTTTATTGTAATTTGTCTATTTTGAGATGCTTAAGTCCTTAGCTGAAAAAAACGCATTTCTCTATTGGGAAGAGCAAAATCTATGAACAGATACATAAAAGTTACTGTTATAAGCCAAACGATATACTTTCCTGACCTTCTGGAAGAATAACATTGTAATAGTAATAACGAAGTAACCACATCAAGAACATTAAGGCAGACTCATATTCAAGATTTCAAGGAATTTCCATATTGGTGTATTTAAAAAATCATAACACAATAGTGTACATTTCTGATGTCAAATACCTTCATTAATAGAGCAGTATGGTAAACTTGTAGAATCCAAGGGATGTCTCTTGCTTTCTACAAAAGAGAGTAAAGTATACAATACTAAATAAAATAAAATAACTCGCTCATATTCCAAGAGATATTTAAATATTGTGCTATTACCAAATAATGTCCTCAAGCAAACTGCCACTTTAAAAAAAATTTTAAGTGTATACAGAAAAATACAGAGATGAGTGTACAACCTGATAAATAGGACACATCCACCTAACAGCACCCAAACTAAGAAACAGAACCTTACCAGCACTCGAAGCCCCCGCTGGCCCCCATTCCGGTCACTACCCACCCCCAAGGGTAACCTAACCAGCCACTCCCCTGACGCCCGACCACGGCTTCCTTGTCGCCTATCCTTGCACTTTATGTAAATGAAATCAGACAGTATGTCTTCTTTTGTGTCTGGCTTCTTTTGCTCAGTATTATGCCTGCAAGACTCACCATATTACCGTGTGGAGTTCTAGTTTCAAACCTCTGCAGTTTAAACTCGCATAAGGCAGAAATACACAGAAAACAACAACACAAGTGACATTTACCAGCGAGAGGCACGAGTGATGCAATCAATTCATAAATAACTGGGAGCACCATCTGTGACTCAAGTACTATCCCATCTTCACTGAAGAAGTCACTGTAAGACCACTCTTCATATGGATCTTTGTGAGTTCCGAAGGAAGTCTGAATACCAAACCAAATGGAAATGACACAAGTAAATACACTCCAAAACACAACTACCACCTCCACTAGGCAGAACCCAGGAGCAGCTGTATTAGACCCAAATGCAGTTTCGAGGGCCAAAACCGTAGAGTTGGTTTCTTCAGGTCTGTGGCTTATAATAATGCCATTTTAAATTAAATTGTTACTCTAAGAGAAGGACGATGTCCAGAGATGCCCGGCTTGAGGACCAACATTTCAAAAGATAGTGGAACTTGAATTAGCCCATAAATGTGACTGGAAAAGAGGTCTCATGCCCTTGAGTTTTCCAGGCTCGAATAAGAAAACACAAGAGGTAGGTTCGGTATTTTTGTAAAGTCCGCAAGCGATTTAAAAGTGGCACATAAAGGATGGGTAGGGGTTTTGTTTCAGGAAAAGAAATTCAAAAGCCATTACTTTCATTAGAATTCCACAGTCATCCATTTGGCACTGTCTGGAAAGCTCTACTGCCGTTAAGGTATATTTACATAGTTCTAAAGCATCTAGTAAAAAATCTGAAAGAACATAGAGAAAAATCATTACACAAATATTTCATGTGTTTGGGATAATGAAAACAATCATCCAGTAACTACCATTCAAAATTCTAAAGAAGGCCACAAGGTAGAGAGAAAAGTTTCCAAAAAGCTCTGACTACCCTAAATAATGCAGTTCAGCTTTTGTCTTAAGTTCGGCTGAGAAGTAAGATCATAGATGGAGAGGCAAGGAATTTCACAATCCCGTCAAAGTGAGTATCAATAGTCGGAAATGACATTGTTAATACCTGTAAATGTTTTCAAACAGTAATCGCCATAGAGGATTGATTATAACTGGCTCTTTATAAAATGGAGACAATGATCTTTTGTCCTTATGGCAATGCCCAAAGGTACAGAGACAGCATGTGGGAGACCAGTATGAAACAAAACTATGTATAAGTCTTGTCACCTGGGCTGCAGATGGTGGCAGCTTGGCAAGCTAGAGCATGTATTTCGGAAGGAAGATTGAGGCCGACAGGTGTTGCCATCGGAACATCATTAGCCAACATGTGACAAAGCTTCTGACACGTCAGAAACAGCAATTTCCCGGTGTCCGCGTTGCAGTGATACCTAAATAAGTCTCTGGAAGAAAGGATGTGTTGGAAGTTAGAGCACACAGAGCAAAAGCAAATGCATTTGCCTTTCTCGGATTAATATATGACCACCACCATCACTTAAAATGTCTTTATAATGTATTCACGGTATCTAATGTGCTTTGTCTTCAAACTTACTTGGGACACTATTAACTGTTGGACTGCAAAGCCAACCTAAATTCAATAGTTAGCTTATCCAATGACTCCGTGTTAGTTACTTGCCTTCTATGCTACGACTTTCTTTTTTTTTTTTTTTTTAAAGATTTTACTTTATTTATTTGACAGAGAGAGGGATATCACAAGTAGGCAGACAGGCAGGCAGGAAGAGAGGAGGAAGCAGGCTCCCCGCTGAGCAGAGAGCCCGATGTGGGGCTCGATCCCAGGACCCCGAGATCATGACCTGAGCCCACCCACTGAGCCACCCAGGTGCCCCTCGACTTTCTTTTTTTTTAAGAGAGGGAGAGAGAGAGAGAGAGAGAATGAGGGGGGATGAAGGGGCAGAGAATCTCAAGCAGACCCCACACTAAGTGTGGGGTCTGATACGAGGCTCGATCTCACAACCCTGAGATCATGACCCGAGCCAAAATCAAGAGTCGGGATGCTTAATTGACTGAGCCACCCAGGCGCCTCTATGCTACCACTTTCTAACCCTGAAGTCCAAACTAGGCTCTGAGAGTGAGAAACCAAGAATGACTTCCGTGAAAATGAAAATGTCACTGGCCTGATCCCATCACCACAGAAGTCACGGAAGCAAGCGCTCCTTTCGGACAAGCCGTGCTCGCGCAGGGTTGGGACTCACCGGCACCTGCCCAGCGCTGCTTCCAGATTCCCGCGGTTTAGGGCTCTCCAGGTCAGCTCGGCCTCCCGCTCCTGCGTGGACACCTGCAGTGCCAGCGCCTGTCTGTGCAGCTTGGACTCGGCGCTGAGGCTCTTGCCCTCACTGGCTGCAGGCTCTGCGGTGCCCCGGGATTTGGGCTGGGTCTGCGTGACCTCGTGAGCTCTGATGTACTGTTCCCGGAGCTCTGCGACCAGGGCACTGTTGCTGTAATCTCCAAAGGACAGGAAGACCTTGAAGTTCTCCTAGCAAGGAGAGCAGGACAGCACCGGTTTACTTCATCTGTTGTTAAAAACCACTGGCAAGGCTCAAACCTCGCCTTATTCCTTCCTCAAGCCCTGCTCCCTTGTAAATTAAAGATTTAAGACTTCCTATTTCAAGTTATGAAAGTCACAGTATTATAAACAGTTTGGAAAATAGGAAAAGCCATCTTAACCCAGGATGTTCTCAGTGTCAGCACTACTGACACCATTTCTCAGGGTCAGATCATTCTCTGTCGTGGGGGAGCCCGGAGGAGCAGGAGGGGCCGATTACGTATTAGATTCGGGTGATTCTGCACTGGTGGCTCGAAGAACCCAGCTTTGTCCTTTTCTGTAATAACTCCTGGCGGCTGCTAATTCCAGACCTAGAATTTATTTTTCTGACCTAATAAAAAAATCCCAGAAGCCCATGGAAGGATACCAAGAAGTAGCGACAGTGAATCAGACCTTCTTTTTTTTTTAAAGTAATCTCTAGGCCCCATGTGGGGCTCATACACAACACCCTGGAATCAAGAGTCACATGCTCTTCTGATGAACCACCCAGGCACCCCCAGACCTTCTGTTTTTTTTGTGTTTGTTTGTTTTTTTTAATTATTTATTTGACAGAGAGAGAGAGAGAGTTATCACAAGTAGGCAGGCAGAGAGGGGGAAGCAGGCTCCCCGCCGAGCAGAGAGCCCGATGCAGGGCTCGATCCCAGGACCCTGAGATCACGACCTGAGCCGAAGGCAGAGGCTTTAACCCACTGAGCCACCCAGGCACCCCTAGACCTTCTGTTTTGATGCCACACTTTAGAGCAAGGTTTCACAATCTTGCCGGATCATTCTTTGCTGTAGGGGCTGCCTGTGCATTGTAGCAGTGTCCCTGGCCACTAGCCACTGGATGCCACCAGTACCCTCCTTGCACTACTTGTGACAGTCAAAAATATCTTCAGATAGTGTCCTCTGGGCACAAACACACCTGAGTTGAGAACTGGTTAACCTAATAAACAGTGACCATTTGGTATTTCCTGAGTGTCTTTCACCAGCGTTTTGTGGCTGCGTGGGTAATTTCATGTATTACCTTCTGCAGTTAACACTATGGTATTTCCCCTCTCTTCATCACTATATAGACTCCACAAATATTATTATTATTTTTTAAAGATTTATTTGAGAGAGAGCCTGGTAGCTCAGTTAAAGATTTATTTGAGAGAGAGAGAGCATGTGTGAGCTGGGGGAGTGGGGGAAGAGGGAGAGAAGCAGACTCTGCTGAGCATGGAGCCTGACTTGGGGCTTGATCCCACAACCCTGAGATCATGACCTGAGCTGAAATTAAGAATCAGGTTGCTTAACTGACTGAGCTACCCAGGCGCCTCACCACAAATATTATTTCTGATGGCTGCTTAACTTGATCTGTGGTGTAGTCGATATTTATAAAATGTAAAATTTTTAGGGGCGCCTGGGTGGCTCAGTGGGTTAAAGCCTCTGCCTTCCGCTCAGGTCATGATCTCGGGGTCCTGGGATTGAGCCCCGCGTCGGGATCCCTACTCAGCGGGGAGCCTGCTTCCCCCTCTCCCTCTGCCTGCCTCTCTGCCTACTTGTGATCTCTCTCTCTGTAAAAAAAAAAAAAAAAAAAGTAACATTTTGAAACTGATACTTTCCCCAAAATATTAGTGATCTTTCCCAAAGGGGATGCATCATGTAGAAATACTTATAGAAATAAATACAGTAGTTCCTAAATTTACTACAGATAAGATTCGTTATGTGTCGTAGTTCCTGCCTTACTTATATGTCACAGCTCCTGCCTTACTAGGAACCACAGAAATGTTTCTGCTTATACAGCCATAGACTATCTCTGGAAAAATACATAAGAAACTGGTGCCGGTGGTGGCACCTAATGTGGGAAACTGAATAGCTCGGAGTGTCAGGACAGAAGGAAGACTTGTTTCTTTTAAACTTTTTTTTTTGATCAAAGAATTAATTCTTTATTGTTTACAGCATGCAGTACTGAATTTTAGTAAGTTTATTTTTTATGGTGGTAAAATACACATAAAACTTACCATTTTAACCATTTTTTAAAACCTTTTGAATTATGATGTATCATCCATGTATAATCTAGTCAAAGACATAGAAGTGATTAAACCAAGAGGTTTCTCTCTTTTTTTTTTAAGATTTTATTTATTTATTTGACAAAAAAAGAGAGAGAGAGCATAAGCAGGGGGAGCAGTGGGCAGAGGGAGAAGGAGAAGCAGGCTCCCCACAGAGCAGGGGGAGGCCGATGTGGGACTTGATCCCAGGATCCTGGGATCATTACCTGAGCAGAAGGCAGTCGTTTAACCGACTGAGCCACTGAGGCACCCGGTTTTCTTTTTTCAATGTGCATCTTTTCCCAAAGGAATGCAGCTGCTGCATAGAGTCAATATATTTCATGATTTTTAAAGGATATATATATATTTTTATTTTTGGTAATCTTATTTTAACTGTTTACTGCTGCTGAGACAGTGCCAAATAGAATAAGCAAGGGTACTGGGGTCAGATAGGTGGGGTCTGAATAGTGGTTCAGGTGACTAGCTCACCAGGCTCACTGAAGCACTACTCACAAAAGCCAAAAAGGAGAAACAACCCAAGGGTCCATCAACAGAGGAATAAATAAAATGTCGTCCATCCTTACAGTGGAACATGCAGCCATAAAAAGGAACGAAGCACTGAAACCTGCTACACTGTGGATGAACCCTGAGAACATCATGCTGCCTGAGAGAGGCCAGACACAAAAGGATAAATATTGTATGGTTTCACTTATATAGGAAATATACAGGATAGGCAAATTCAGAGACAAAGTAAATCGGAGGTTACCAGGGGCTGGAAAGAAAGGGGAGCGGGGAGCTACTGCTTAATGGGTAAAAATGGATAAAATGCATAAAGAGGTGACGAAAAGCAGATAGTGTTGAAAGTCATATAACACTGTGAATGTAATTAATGTCACTGAACTATATATTGAAAAATGGTTAAAATGGCAAATTTTACATTGTTGCCACAATTACGAAAACTTAATAATATACCCAAACCACTGAATTATACACTTTCTTTTTTTCATGGAAGTGTTTTTTTTTTTTTTTTTTTTTTTAATTTGAAAGAGAGAGCAGAGTGAGAGCACGAGTTGGGGGGAGGGGCAGAGGGAGAGGGAGAAGCAGGCTCCTCGCTGAGCAGGGAGCCCAATGCAGGACTTGATCCCAGGACCCTGGGATCATGACCTTAGCCAAAGGCAAACGCTTAACCAAATGAGCCACCCAAGTGCCCTGAATTATACCCTTTAAATGGACGAATAGTACGGTATATGAATTATATCTCCATAAGGTTATTTTTTAGATGACAGAGACAGAGAAAAGGAAAACTATTATGCTGTATTTAAAATTCCTGAAGGCAGTACAGAAAATTTTAAGGACAGACTAATCATTTATGTCAAATTCACTGATTAGTAATGTAATTAGTAAAGTAATAATGTTCAGTATACCAACATCTTTACCTGTAAGCTAGCAACAACTTTAAATAGTTTCAGGATTTCTTCACATTCATCCTTCTTCTGTAGATTATCTGTAATTAAATTTTTTAAAGTTATAGCAGACATCCAAATTACCATATTATCAGAATTTTAAAAGCTAAAATTTTAAATGGCTATGGTTTTCTTAAGTCTTTTCAGAAGCTGAGGTAAGAGAATTTAAGTACAAAAAGAAATCTAATTACTCTTTCTGAAGATAGAAAAGAGAAATTTATGGGTAATAAGAGAAATGACAATTTTTCTGAAATAAATTGTAGCTTTTTTCTCCGAGAGCATTTCTTTGTTAATGTTTTACTTAAGTTCAAGTTTAAATAGGTTTTTGCCTGATCATGACCGAATGACAACTGAGAAATATGAGCAATAAGTACAAGGCACTGAAGAAATCTAGTCTAGCTTTAAATAGCTTACTGAAGCATGTAAGTTGATAAGCTGATTTTAGATCCTTCTGTTTTAACACTGGCAATCAAAAGAATAAAGCAAGGAAGACTTTTCATGAGGAAAAATGAGTGAGATCACTGAAGACAAATAAAGCCAGAAAAACCAGGGTAAGGACAAGGCCTGTCACTGATGTTACTTTCTGAAAAGGGCAAGCTTCAGAACAAAACCAAGATGAGGGCAGAGAGGTATAATCTACCTTTCTGGATGTCACACAGTATTTTAAGAATGTCTACAGATGTCTTCGCTACGGACATTCTCCAGGCCTTGTCCTAAAAAGAAAAATAGAAAATGAAATCTACTTCCTTTATTTGCCACTTAGTACACATACAGACAAATACAAAAAAGCCACAACATCAGAAAAAAACAGTAAAAAATGCTGGAAAAAACGAGAGGTCCATGTTAGAAGGAGTCAGGCAGCTGAGAAATGGATCATAATTGAATCACACAGAATGTAAACATGAAAAACACCAGTATGAATGCTAGTATATATGATTTAGAAATACCAAGAATATACAAATCCCACAAATCACCTTGTGGCTACACTATAATTAACAGTCACTCCAGTTTCACTTTTTTAATAGTTTTTATCTATTATTTGACAAAACATTTGGCAAAGTTCTCTAGAAAAGTTAAAAAGAACTGAAGTTGAAGCTTGGAGAATGAAAGTCTAAGAAATAATCATTATTTTGAAGACCGACAAGGTTAAAACAAACAAACAAAAAGACGAGAAAAATCAAAGAAGGGAAAGCTTTATTTATTTATTTTTTAAAGATTTTATTTATTTATTTTACAGAGAGAGACACAGCGAGAGAGGGAACACAAGCAGAGGGAGTAGGAGAGGGAGAAGCGGGCTTCCTGCCAAGCAGGGAGCCCGACGTGGGGCTCGATCCCAGGACCCTGGGATCATGACCTGAGCCGGAGGCAGACACTTAACGACTGAGCCACCCAGGTGCCCTCAAAATGTTAGTTTCTGCACTTAATCTATAAGGAGCTGAGAACAGGAATGATCTTACAACTTTGTAGACAATTCATTTAAAGTATTTAACCTAAGGCCTCCAGCATAGTAAGAGCATAATAAATATTAGATGCCAAAATAACCAAACTCATTTCCTGAAAGGTAAAAAATTACTGAGATGGACTATTGAGACAGGTTGGGGGATAACTATCTCTAAAGGATAAAAAAAATGCAACTATCCTGGATAAATTAGGTATTTGGTTCCTCACCTCTCTAAAGAAGAGAACTGGCACTCCTGAGACTTCCCAAGTTTCAGTGTTCTAAGATTACTTACATTTCCATGCATTCTGTGGCTGACATGACTTTTTTTAAACTTATTTATTTACTTTAGAGAGAGAGCGCACATGAGTGAGTGGCGGGCAGGGCAGTGGTAGAGAATCTTCAAGCAAACTCCCTGCTGAGCTTGGAGCCTAATGTGGGGCTCAATCTCATGATCCATGAGATCATGACCTGAGCCAAAACTAAGAGTTGGATGCTTAATCGACTGGGTGTGGCTGGCATTACTATCTGACAGTAATGACTATGTCCTATACAACACGAAACATGTTTATATTGCAAAGCTTTATGGAAAACCCTTTGTGTATGACAACTACTTCAATTAATCCTTCTGGTCTCTAGATCCCAGATTATTCAGTGGGGGCTCAAACCGTTGCTCCAAAGCAGCCATATATGGTTCTTTTCTATGCAGTAAATTTACACAGGGATTTTTACATTAGGACGTTCTAGTAGTGAGAAGAGGAGATATTCCTATCTGCTTATCTATCTTCTCTAACCTGTTGATTGCTATCCATAAATATTGGATATATCTGTATTTAGTGAAAATCTCACCTCTTTAGAATTATCTGGTTCTTCTTGTAATGCCAACCGTGCCCATATGATTACCCGTTCTGCAGTTTTCTCAGCTTCAGCAGGAGGCAAAGACCTCAACAGAAGGACACAGTCTTCACCCTATAAATGGTGTTTAAAAGGAAGAAAAAACAGCTGGTACTTGTAAAGGACAGTTTAGACTTACCTCTTGCTTTTTTCTATTTAAAGGTGAAAAGACAGCATTTAAAAAAAATAGAATATGGTCTGATGTTTTAAAAAAGCAGATAACTCTGGTTTTGATGACAACAAACAAAAAAAATTAAGTTCAAATACAACTCTTTGTATTTTGTAATTCTTAACTATGCTCATGGTTATAGAATTATATCATAATAAAGACATTTAAAATACCAAAAGAAAATGTACGTCTTATTCTGGAAACAAAGGGTCCTATAGTGTACATAAAACATGAGTCTAGGGTGCCTGGGTGGCTCAGTTGATTAAGCAGCTGCCTTCAGCTCGGGTCATGATCCCGGGGTCCTGGGATCGAGCCCCGCATCAGGCTCTCTGCTCAGCGGGGAGCCTGCTTCTCCCTCTCCCTCTGCCTGTCTCTCTACCTACCTGTGCTGTCTCTCTGTCAAATGAATAAATAAAATCTTTAAAAACAAAAGCAAAAACAAACATGAGTCTATGTTTCATAACCATCAATGAGTATGAAAGCCCAATAGCTAGTCACAAAATACTTTTTTTTTTTAAACATTTTATTTATTTATTAGAGAGACAGAGAGCAAAAGTAGGCAGAGCGGCAGGCAGAGGGAGAAGCAAGCTCTCCGCTGAGCAGGGAGCCCGATGCAGGGCTCGATCCCAGGGCCCCGGGATCATGACCTGAGTCGAAGGCAGCCGCTTAACCGACTGAGCCTCACAAAATACTTTTAAAGAACCTACAGATATGGGGGCGCCGGGGCAACTCCATTGTTAGGCATCTGCCTTCGGTTCAGGATCCAGCCCTGCATCGGGCTCCCGGGGAGTCCGCCTTCTCCTTCTCCCACTCCCCCTGCTTGTGTTCCCTTTCTCACTGTGTCTCTCTCTGTCAAATAAATAAATAAAATCTTAAAAAAAAAAAAAAAAGAACCTACAGATACGAAGAACATGGCCAACCTAACATCCAAAATTTTCATCTTGGTATAACTTTCTTTTTTTTTTTAAAGATTTATTTATTTATTTGAGAGAGAGTGCATGAGAGAGAGAGAGAGCATAAGCAGTGGGAGAGGGAGAGAGAGAGGCAGACTCCTCATTGAGCAGGGAGCTAGATGCAGAGCTCGATCCCAGGACTCTGGGATCATGATCTGAGCTGAAGGTGACAATTAACTGACTGAGCCACCCAGGTGCCCCTTGGTATAACTTTCTTTTGTGCTAATCTATTCAGATAATTTGATTGATTTGAGCTTTTACAGATTTACTTAACAAAGAAACCTACGAAAGGACACTATAGAACTTTCATACCTGTTCTCTATCAATCAGGTCAATAATCCTTAGACTGTAAATTTCATCATCAGGCAACATATATGCTTGAGCCACCTTCAAAGCATCTTCTAAAGAAGATGGGACATCTTGCTTGAGAATGTATCTGACCACTCTCTGAAACAGAGACAACATATACATTTCTTCATTATGAAATCTCAGAGAACCCAGAAGTCCTTTGTTCATAAAGGCAAAGTACTCAACAAATTAAAATCAAGCAGCAAAAAAACTAAGCTGTGTGAAAAATTAAAACACGATTTATATTCTGAATTTTATGATAGTCCTGTTCTACCTCCTCCTTCCCCCCCCGCAGGTTTATTGGGGTATATAAGTGACAAATAAACACTGCATACATGTAAGGTATACAACGTGATGATTTTATATACTCCTTTAGCTTCTTAATGTACTTATTTGTTATCTTTACCATCCTAATAAACAAGTGAATACCCGATTTTTAAAAAAGATTTTATTATTTTTTTAGGTTTTATTTATTTAAGTAATCTCTCCACCCAATGCAGGGCTTGAACTCATGATCCCGAGATCAAGAGTTACACACTGCACCTGCTGAGCCAGCCAGGCACCCCGAACATTCTATTCACACTCTATCTTACAAAAGGAAAGTAGTGGAGAACTTAGCTCTGTTAGCCCTTAAGAATATAAAGTCCTCATTACATTTCCCAAGCTGCCCTCAGAATGGAACAGCAGGGTTCAAGACCCTTCAACTACTGCACTCACCATGATTTCCTTGTTTAAGAGGTTCACCTCCCTTACTCCATAGCCTCGTAAAAGTTTTTTCATCTCCATTAGTTTGTAACTTTCCTGCAATAACTTGACTCTAAAAGGAAATTTGTTGATATTTTTTAAAGGATTCTTTAAAAGATTTTACTTATTCATTTCTTTGAGAGAGAGGCAGAGAGTGAGGCAAGCTAGCACAAGGGGGCAGGGGGAAGGGAAGGGCAGAGGGAGAGGGACAAGCAGACTCTGCGCTGACCTCAGAGCCCAATGTGGGGCTCGATCCCAGGACCCTGAGATCATGACCTGAGCTGAAATCAATAGTCAGACGCTCAACTGACTGAGCCACCCAGGCGCCCAAGAAATTTGTTGATATTAACATGGATTGTCTTTTTTTTTTTTTTAATGAAATATTAAGGGACACAGTAAAGGGCGTGAAACATAAATGAATGTCAAGTGAAAACAGGCGGCTTATCCAAACACCAACACCATGATCTGGGAGACTGCCATCTTACTTGGGATGGTCCATTTCTAGGTGCTGTCTCACCAGCTGCTCCACCGCTGCACTCCAGGGAACCATCGCCGCATACATTATCTTAAGCACAGCATCGAATATGAGCTACGAAGATACACAGACACTGACCATGAAGAGCCCTTGGATTCATATTTCATGCAAGTTAATGGCACTGCCTAATCTATAGCAGCAGAGGTCTTACATCTATAGTGTGGACGCTGAGAATATCTCCTCTGACTGCAAAAGTATGTTTCTTCTGATTTTCACGCATCAAGAGCAATTTCATTATTTAGAAAAACTCAGAAAAATATTTTCTCTGCTCCAAGTGAAGTCATATAGCTCTATTCCTTTCAACAGTCTCTAGTCTCTGTGTTTAAAAATATTTTTCATGACTTTATTCACAGTTTATAATGGCGACCAGTAACGGTGGGAAGTCACAATAAAACTGTGTTATAACAGATTTAAAAAATGTGTCCATGTTTGTATAATCATAGAAAAGCCTAGAAATATATGCACCCAATCATCCATGGTAGTTCTTCTGGGGATGGGAACGAGAAAATTTTTACTTCTTATATTCTATAATGAAAGAAAATGGAATTATGGGTGGTTTTTTTTTTTTTTTATTCTTTTTCTAAACTTCACAAATTCTCCTTAACAAATATGCATTGCCTTTGTGATCAGAGAGAAAGTTTTCAGAAAAGATGCAATGCTCACAAGGAAAAGCTACATGGTCACTATCTACTTACATCTGTGTCTGATAAACATCCTATTACTGCCATGGCTTTCGCTTCCCATGCAGTTTCAAAGAGTGATGTGGACTTTGAGCTACATCTCTTCAATAAATCCTAAAAGGGGACAAACATATATATTTTTTAAATTTGAAACTCTAAGAAAAAAAAGTGAAAACACATATAGATATAGAAAAACAGCTTTTATGGATATGAAAAAAACAACAACAAACGACTTAGCCATGAATGTTAAACAGTGCTCAAAAAAACACAAAATTGCCAAGGCCTTGGCCTTTATTTATATATGGTACAGAAAACTTAAGAAGGAAATAGTCTTGAAGAATCTACAAATGAGATGATTGCAGCTTACTAATGTGTACAAACACTTGCTCACATTTATTGAGCTCATGCTTCTTTTATTTCACAACAAGCATTTGGAGAAAGTCCTAATATTATCCCATTCTGCCCAAGGTTACCAGTCAATCAGTATACCACATTAACCAATACAATACGCTGCACAAATCCTAATGGTAAAACATGACATTCCCTGTAGGGTTAAATGTTTAAACAGTGACACACACAGACACAAGGGAAAAAGGCTAGCTGTAAAGAAGTTACCTCTATGTACAGCAGGAGAAGTTCCTCCTCTTGTAAGCCATGTTCCCGCATATAAACTCTTATAAACTTCTCTAAGACAGAAGGAATCAGCTCTGGGGCTAACACTTTATCAAACATGCGGAACACAATGGTGGTTGTATTCTCCTGGGTGCCAAGAGAAAGGTGGCAGAGATGCAAGTTCTAGTCATAGTAACTGTGATTAAAAAATAATAACACTTCAGATAAATCTAGATTTTTACCTTCTCGAAATCAGAGAGGGCCAATTTGCAGTTGTATTTCCTATGCAATGTGATCAACTCCTGCAAGTTATTTACCAAAGTCCTTAGCTGACATACTTCCTCTGTGTTTTGATAATCCTTCTAAAACATAAGTATGAGGGGAAATACACAAAAAATCAGAATTATTTCAGATAAAGTAAAAAATGACCATGATTATGTACATAAGAGGAAATCTGCACCTAATGCCTTTAAATTTTGTAGATTTTTAACTCATTAACTAGTGCAACTTAACAGATTAGAATCCAACAGAAATCTAAAGGCAATTTTCTTTCTCAAAAAAAAAAAAAAAACAAAAATAAAAACAAAAACAGAAAAACTTCAATGTTAGAGGCCCCTGGATGGCTTAGTCAATTAAGCATTTGACTCCTGATTTCAGCTCAGGTCATGATCTCAGGGTCCTAGCGGGATCGAGCCCTGGTTGGGCTCTGTATTCAGTGGGGAGTCTGTTTGAGGATTCTCTCCCTCTCTCCCTACTTGTACTTCTAAGATAAATAAATAAATCTCCACACACCTGGTGAGGAGCCTGACGCAGGACTTAGTCTCACGACCCTGAGATCACAACCTGGGCCCAAATCAAGAGCTGGGACATTCAACCGACTGAGCCACACAGGCTGCCCTAAGATTTTAGTTTTTAAGTAATCTCTACACTTAATGCAGGGCTTGAATCTACACTGTGAAATCAAGAGTCTCGCTCTCCACCAACTGAGTTAGCCAGGTGCCCCTGAACGTTAGTGTAATATTTTATACTTATGTACAAAAACATCAGTTAGATGGCCCTCAATGTCCCATCTATATAGATCAAGATATAAAGATCAGATGTAAAGTTGTAACATTTCATAAACTTATATACAAGAAACAGAATTTTCAATATTGATAAAGACAATTAACGGGGAAAAGACAGAGTAGAGTTTTTGGGTTTTTTTTTAAAGATTTTATTTATTTATTTGACAGAGAGCACAAGCAGGGGGAGCAGCAGGCAGAGGGAGAAGCAGGCTTCCTGCCGAGCAAGGAGCCGGACACGGAGCTCGATCCCAGGACCCTAGGATCACGACCTGAGCTGAAGGCAGATGCTTAACCAACTGAGTGACCCAGGCACCCCAAGACAGAGTAGTGTTTTATACCAAGAAGAAAAGCTCTTCTATGGAAAAATGTATTATAATGATCAATATATATTAATTATATATATCAACATACTAGTTGAAACATATACAAAAAAATTACTGTTTAATTTTTAACAGTGCATAACCAGTAAGTACAATTATTGGCAATAATCTGCTATATCTGGGGTGCCTGGGTGGCTCAGTCATTAGGCGTCTGCCTGCCTTCGGCTCAGGTCATGATCCCAGGGTCCTGGGATCGAGCCCCTCACTGGGCTCCCTGCTCGGCAGGAAGGCTTGCTTCTCCCTCTCCCACTCTGCCTGCTTTTGTTCCCTCTCTCACTGTGTCTGTCAAATGAATAAATAAAACCTTAAAAAAAAAGAAAAAAAGAATCTGCTATATCAGAAAGCAGAAGGAAATTTATTATTTATTTTTAGGCTCTAGAAATATAAGGAATAGGTGCAATTTTATCATGTATATTATCTTATACAAGGTTTACCTTCTGGTACTTAAGTCCTTAGTACTTCTGAGTTGAGATCGTACTGGGATGTCTCACGTATTAGTTTATAAACTAATTTATGGCACCCCAATGGACTTTTTTAAAATATAAGAACGTACTTTCCTTTTTTTTCAATATAATGAATGCTTTCTAGTTTTTAGAAACTTAAAGGGAAAAGGAAATTAATTTAAGAAATTTAGACGTCAAATACTAAATTCAGTTCATGAACCTCAAAATAACGTCAAATATAACAGCAGTGTTCTTGAGCTTAGTAACCTTTCTAGCACTGCTATTTTTTTCAGTCAAAAACGTCCCAGCATTTTTTTTTTAATTTGATCTTTTAAAAAATTCACTAGTACTTAAGCCCTAATGGCTACTGAAGTGCCTAAGAAATGCAATCAGAACTGGGAGTGGTTTGCTGGTTTAAATAAGATCTTGGAAATCCTAAATTTAAATCCTAAAGCATTATTAAATTTCTTTCCTTTAAAGGACTGTGAACTGTTGTCAACGCAGAAAATCCCAATTATACTACTGAGGAGTATGTTTATATATGGTTTCCCATTTGGTTGGTGAATTTTAGACGTATACAATAAAAGAACACACAAACAGAAAATGTAAGAAAATGTAAGAAGTAGGTGTATTTCTAAGTACATGTACACAAATCTTTTAACATAAATTGAATGCTTTATTACTGAAAATTCATTTTCTATATCATACCAAGGAAATCCAATGCCAACAGGACACCAGTGCCAACTCATCTGGTTTTTCTGCTGTAAAAAATACCTCTGCCAGTTGAAGTCCATTTTCTGGCCAGTTTGCCTTTAAAGAGTAACAGAGACCATTAAAAGTGATGTTGTATGCCACTGGGAGTGTTCGAAATGTCTTTTCCGTGCTAATTATACTGGTATTACCTTATCAGTTAATTCAAGGTTCCTGGCTGCTTGTTCCAACCACTTTGCAAGAATTTTCTGAAACAGACATATCATTTAAAAATAAAATACTCAGCACATAATCAATGAAATAATTTAAAACCCCCATGATAATCTTTCAACAAAGACACTGAACTACCTGGCATTAGTGCCCCTTTACTTTGTAGTGATATAAGGCAAAGGCTAGACTTGAATGACCCTGAGTGGAAATACTGAAGGCAACTCACCTGCCCTTCAGGTACAGCCCTTCTCACAAATGGGATCACATCATTTTTAAGCCACGGACAAAGCTTTTGCAAAGACACTGGTGTAGAAATTGAGTTGAGCAAGTTCTCAAGCATTTTCACATCAAATCTGCTTTCGAAATTTGCCTAAATTATACAGAGTGAGACAGATTTAAAATGACAGCCTCCCAAAATGGAAAAACTTGTTAGGAAGTCATTTTAATAAATATTTTACTGTCTTAATTATGAGCACTAAGGGTGATTTACTTTATACTGATGAATCGTTGGCAGCCACGAATCCCATGAACTCTCACGGCAGCAAGTACCAACTAATAAATTAGGTAGTGGTGGAACTGGCAGAGGAAGGAAAACTTAATAGGTGGTCATAGTGAAAATCCAAACAAGCCATGTGTCCACAAGTGACGTTACACCAAGATACCATTTTTGGACCTAACGATACCGGCCAATATTGAAGGAATCAGAGCAGAAGTGCTAATGCACAATCCTTTACACAGTCTGAGCTGCAACAGGAACAAACTCTCCACCAACAGTACTTAAGAAAGCCCATCAATAGATTATTCAATAACACGTTGTTGTTTTTAAGATTTTAAAGTAATCTCCATTCCCAATGTGGGGCTCAAACCCACAACCCCGAGATCAAGAGTCACATGCTCCACCGACTCAGCCAGCCAGGTGCCCCAAAATGTTGCCTTTTGAGCTAAGTTTAGGAGTTAATTAGACTCTGAATGATACAAAACACGTTTCTAAGGTATCTTCACCTCTAATTTAATATCATCAGGATCATTTTATCAAACATTCCATTTCCCACTCACATCTGACACCCTTCCTTCACGTGAAGACAACAGATTCAATCACCTATCCCAGGAGTCATAAAGCCATTAACAACAAAATGCAAAACAGATTACCCGATGTCGAAGCCAAAGGTACTGTGCACAAACAAGGTTTCCTTCTCTTAGCTGTAAAAAGATATCCTTAAGGTCATCTTCATTATTAAGAAATTCAATCCAAGAACTACCACTGCAAAGTCAGAGAAGAAAAAAGTTAGTATGTAAAAAAAAAAAATTAAGGTCATAATGCTACAAGTGGATGCCATTAGACATTTGAATTAGTGGTTTGGTTTTTTCCCCCCTTCAAAGTGAAAAAATGTTCCAAAGATTATACAGTAAAAAGTAGCTCCTTCTTATCCTAGACTTGTAGACCTCCTGTCATCCTCCCTGAAAGTAATCTCTTCTTATAGGTCCTTCCTGAGATAATCACACATACACAAGCAATTATTTTAAGGGTTGTTTTTTTTTAAAGATTTTATTTATTTATTTGACAGAGAGAGAGAGATCACAAGCAGGCAGAGAGGCAGGCAGAGAGAGAGGGGGAAGCAGGCTCCCCGCTGAGCAGAGAGCCCAATGCAGGGCTCGATCCCAGGACCCTGAGATCATGACCTGAGCCGGAAGGCAGAGGCTTAACCCACTGAGCCACCCAGGCGCCCCTTTCTTTTCCTTTTTTAAGAGTTTTTTTTTTTTTTTAAGATTTTATTTATTTGAGAGAGAGAGCAAGCAAGCAAGAGCAAGAGCCCAGGAAAGGGCAAAGGGAGAAGGAGAAGCAGACTCTCCAGAGCAGGGAGCCCGATGTGGGGCTCAATCCCGGAACCCCGAGATCATGACCTGAGCCGAAGTTAGATATTTAACCAAATGAGCCACCCAGGTGCTCCTAGTAAGTTTTTAAAATTAATGACGGGCGCCTGGGTGGCTCAGTCAGTTAAGTGTCCAACTCTTGATTTTGGCTCAGGTCATGATCTTGGGGTCCTGGGATTGAGCCCTGTGTCAGGCTCTGTACTCAGCAGGGAGTCTGCTTGTCCCTCTCCCTCCCTCTCTCTAAAATAAATAAAATAAAATCTTTAAAATATACATACTGTTCTATAAGTACCAGTCAATGAGATGAGGTAAGGGGAAAAAAAATGAGGAAAAATTATCATTATTTGAATATATAGTCACATACTTGGAAAAAAGATCAGCTGAAACATTATTATTTTTTTAAGATTCTTATTTATTTGACAGAGAGAGAGAGAGATCACAAATAGGCAGAGAGGCAGGCAGAGGCAGAGTGAGAAGCACACCTGGGTGACTCAATCAGTCAAACTCAATCGGTTAAAATCTGCCTTTGGCTCAGGTCATGATCTCAGGGTCCTGGGATTGAGTCCCGCGTCAGGCTCCCTGCTTAGCAGGGAGTCTGTTTCTCCCCTTCCCACTGCCTCTCCACCCTGTTCATTCTCTCTCTCTCAGATAAATAAAATCTTTTTTTAAAAATGCATTTTTAGGTTGTTTTTTATTTCTCTTGGATAAAGACGTAGGAGAATTGCTAGATTGCAGGGTAATCCCATGTTTGACTTTTCACGTGTTTATCAGCCATTCATACATCTTTTGTCAAGTGTGTGTTCAAGTGTTTTGCCCATGTTTTGTTTTTACTAGGTACTTGCCTTTTTATTATTAGGTTGTAAATGATTTTTCTATGTTCTAAAAACAAATCCTTTGTCAGATTAAAAAAAAAAGATGATGTAGTATGTTTATACAACGGAATACTACTCAGCCATCAAAAGAAATGAAATCTTGCCATTTGCAATGACATGGATGGAACTAGAGAGTATTATGCAATCAGAGAAAGACGATTATATGATCTCATTGATATGTGGAATTTAAGAAACAAAACAGAGGATTATAGGGGAAGGGAGGGAAAAATAAAAAAAGACAAAATCAGAGATAGAGTCAAACCATAAGAGACTCTTTTTTTTTTTTTTAAAGATTTTATTTATTTATTTGAGAGAGAGAGTGAAAGAGAACATGAGAAGGGAGAAGGTCAGAGGGAGAAGCAGACTCCCCATGGAGCTGGGAGCCCAATGCGGGACTCGATCCCGGGACTCCGGAATCATGACCTGAGCCGAAGGCAGTTGCTCAACCAACTGAGCCACCCAGGCACCCCACCATAAGAGACTCTTAATCATAGTGAGGGTTGCTGGAGGGGAGGGGGTTGGGGGAATGGGGTAACTGGGTGATGGACATTAAGGAGGGCATGTGATGTAATGAGTCTTATAAGACTGATGAATTACTGATCACTACCTCTGATACTAACAATACAGTATACGTTAATTAATTGAATTTAAATTAAAAAAAACAAATAAACTGGATAAGGTGCTTCTCATTCTAAATGTTATACAGAAAAACAAACATGAGAAAACTGCCCCCCAAATTCTGAAAACTAAGGAAAGTATAGCAGGGCTAGTCTATCAGATAATAGGACATTCTAAAATCACATTAATTAAAACTATAGGATACTGGTGGGTACCTAGGTGGCTCAGTTGGTTAAGGGTCTACCTTCGGCTCAGGTCATGATCTCAGGGTCCTAGGATCAAGCCCCGCATCAGCCTCCTTGCTCAGTGGGGAGTCTGCTTCTCCCTCTCTCTCTGCCCCTCCCTCCGACTCATGCTCTCTCTTTCTCCCTCTCAAATAAATAAATAAAATCTTAAAAAAAAAAAACTAAACTAAACTATATGATACTGGTGAATGAACAATATAAAATCCACTGAATACAAAGTCCAGAGATAGACAAATATAACAGGGAAAGGGGGATCGACTAGCCACAAAGGAAAAAATAAAGCTTCCCTTCATTGTTAATTTGGCAAATAAACTTGTATTATCTTTAAGATAACTATGTCTCAAATATGTAAATAATGATATTCTTGGTGCACATGTTAGTATATCTAATAGAATCAACTGCCAGAAGTGAAATTGCTAAGGCAAAGATATGTGCATTTAAATTTGCCTTTCCAATTTATCAGTTCCCATAGATGGTGTAGAAGAGTATCTACAACCTAGCAGGCAAATAATATTTTCCATCACCCAATTCCCAGAAACACATTCAGTCAAAGCAATACTTTATCTTTTATGATATTCTAAACTGAAACCTAATTCATAATCTAAAAATAAAAAACGAAGAATGTACACACCTGAATTTTTCTGGTCCAAATGCTCCATAAAAAGTAGTCAATTTTGCATGAGCCCTTAGTACCTAAAAAGAAATAACGTGATAATCTGAATGTCATATGCAAGAAAGTTAAAGTTAAAAAACACCAGAAATTAGGCTTTCTGTTTCAGAAGTCTTGCACACATGCTCATTTCATCCTATATTAAAGGTCAATTCTCATAACAAAAAAAACCCTTGGAATAACGGAAACATTTCCAATTGCATTCGGTGCAATAAAACTGCAAAAGAGAAAGCATTTACAGATTGACTGTAGGCACCCTTCAAAATTAATTAGTTTTCCCAGTGATTTATAAATGCCCTTATGTTAAAATCCAGTTGGATTATACCAAAAATTTACTTTGAAATAAGAGTTTAAACCATGATAGTCATCATAATGGTTAATATTTATTTGTGTGCTTAACCAGTGCCAGCCACTATGCAAAATGGTTTACATAAATTATTTCATCTGGGACCCCTGGCTGGCTCAGTCTTGAGGCGTCTGCCTTCGATTGCCAGGGCCCTGGGATCAAGCCCCGCATCGGGCTCCCTGCTGGTCAGGAAGCCTGCTCCTCCCTCTCCCATTCCCCCTGCTTGTGTTCCTCTCTTGCTGTGTCTCTGTCAAATAAATAAATAAATAAATCTTAGAAAATAAAATTTATTTTATCTGACTTCAAAATAACCCTATAAGTACTATTATTAGTCTCATTTTTCAGTAAAGAAACAAGAATTAAAATAAGTTGCTCTTGAAAAAAATACACGTCTATCTTGAATTGAAAAACATATTGTAAAGGTATATTTACCCTCAAATTAAGTATAGTGTAATTACCTCTTTTAAACCATCAGAATAGACAGGAACAGTTTTATTTTCTTTTTTCAAAAGCTAAGATGAACAATAAGAAACAATGTTAGAATATCTGCTACATTAGTTTTTTTCATGAAAGAAAATGGATTTTCTGTGAAAGGAAACAAATTATCAGATCACACTGAACTCTGAGATGAACATTGAACGATAAAGAAATGACATATCTTAAAAAAATAATGCATCTTATGAAAACAGCTCACAATATTTTGCACATCTGTTATACCTTGATTTTAAGGAATATAACTAGCAACGGTATTCAAAGGTCACTGAGGGGACCCTACAGCAAAAAATGCACTTTAGAACATGTCTGTGATGGAGACACGATTCATTTTTTCTGAGATGGCTTCTTTTGCATGAGACAAACTAACAGGTACAAACGTTATAAAAACCTACCCTGGTTTTGGCATAGTTTAGCATTTCCTGGGTTGTTTCATAGGTTAGCCACTGAGCCTCCAAGCAGTAATTCACCACAAATTCATCATCCTGTTTCAGAAATGCCAGACACAGTAAGGCGACCTAATGTTGATCAGTCCATCAATCTGAATACTCTTATACACGACAGGGAAAACACACCTGGATTTTACGTAGATTGTCCTTAGCTTCATCTATGAGTTTTTGCCATTCGGTCTGCTCGCTGGTGTCCGCAGAACTCAAGGCTAATCTCTCTAATATATCATTGGATTTCACCTTGTAAACAAGCTGCAATATAAACATGCCTCATTAAGCAACCTAAAGCAAAATGCCTGTGCATGACTTCTCAGGCTGCAGGCAACAGACTGGTATGTGGTCCAGGAATAAACAGTAAAGCAGGTACCGCTCAGATAACCCAAAGGTAATCTAGATTGCTAAGAGTTACAGAGATCATTTGAGTCTTGAACTACATGTGTCAAGCGGGGTATTAAGAGCCTTATGTGAATTATCTCATTTAATTCTCGTAAAAACCTGAGCAAGCATTTACGCTTCATCTCATAACTCTATGGGATGAATACTAACATTCCAATGATACCATCAAGAAAACCAAGACTCCAGAAAGGGTAAGTAATGCACTTGAAACTATGCAGTTCCAAAGTGATGGAGCTGGTTTTTAAAAGATGACCACACGAGGCGCCTGGGTGGCTCAGTCAGTTCAGCGTCCAACTCTCGGTTTGGGCTCAGATAATGATCTCAGGATCATGAGATCGAGCCCAGTGTCAGGCTCCATGGAGCCTGCTTAAGATTCTCTCTTCCTCCCCCTATGTCCCTCTCCCAGCTTGCACACACTCTCTCTCTTTCTAAACAGAAAGAAAAAGAAATACCCAAAACTTTAGGTTCCTTTTTTTATAAACAAAATGCCAACTTCGACAAGGACTCTATAATTCTGAAAGCTAAAAATTCTAAGAAAGCATAGTTTCTCTACTCGTATTTCTCCACTCCCTGAAAACTGCTTTCACTGATTCTGAGTTTTCACTCCATTCACTTTTCATTTTTAATTTTATTTATATTTTTAAAGTAATGTCTATGTTCAATGTGGGGCTTGAACTCATGACCAAGAGTCACAGGCTCTACTGTGACTGGAGCTGGCCAGGAGCCTCCATTCACTTTTTTAAAAAATTACTTATTACAAAACTTTCAGATGTTCAAACAGTTAATAATATAACCCTCATGTACTCATCACCCTACTTAAAAATAAATATTACCAACACAGCTTAAGAAACCCTTCTCTTCTTCCCAAATACATCATTTTCCTTGTCCCAACCAGAACTATCTATTACTCTGATTTCGGTACTTGATATTCCATTAATTTCTCTATCCCTTTACTCATATACCTTTCTAAACAACACGCAAAATTGTTTTGTATGTTTTAAAATGTTACATTTTATTAATTTTTTTAAAAGATTTTGTTTATTTTTGAGAAAGACAGAGAGAGAGAGCAGGTGCGCGGACAGGGGTGGGGGCGAGGGAAAAACAGACTCCCTACTGATCAGGGAGCCCAATGTGGGACTCTTGATCTCCTGGGATCATGACCTGAGCGGAAGGCAGATGCTTAACCAACTGGGCCACCCAGGTGCCCTAAAATGTTACACATTTAAAACAACGCAGGAGTGCCCGCCACCCACTTAAAGAAGTATTAACTCTTTACTACAATCAGGTTTTATCCTTCATTACTCTCCAGGACTTTTTAAGGGGTGTCAATGACCTAATCACCAAATCCAATGGATATCTTCCAGTTTTAATACTTGATCTGTAGTATTTGATCTGTAGTATTTGAAACTACTAATCACTCCCCACTAGACTCTAAAGTTTCTCTTTTCTTGATTTCTACCTATAATCATACATTCTTGTGGTTTTCCTCCTTTGTTTCTTCCCATATATGCATATAGCCCTTTTTCCTCACTTTCTACATGCTGGTGCCCCTGGATCTCATCCTAAGATGAGATATCTCTACTCTACACACTCACCCAAAGTGGTCTGAGCCATCCCCCGGTGATACCCACCCTCTAGATTCAGCTCAGATCACTCTCCAACCTCCTACCAGATAGTCTCATTTCACAAGACCCCTTCCGTGCAATTTTTACAAAGCAGACCCTTCGTCTTTTACCACTACCTGCTCTTCCACACATATTTCTCATTTTCGGGAGTGCCATCCCCATCCTTACGAGTAGGCTGAGCCAGAGTCCTGCCAGGCCATTTCCTACATTTGTCCTCTCTATGTTTGATCACTTAGTCCCACTGATTCTACCTCCTCGGCACCTCTCATGTCAGACTCTCCCTCCTGTACATCTTCCCCTCACTGCACGGGCTCAGGTCTCACACAGAAAGCTGTTCAGTCTCCCGACTGGTCTTCACACCCCTAAGTCTGCCCATTCCAAACAATTCTCCAGCTTTACAAAGTGACAATCTAATTGAGACACTCCTAGTAGCTCCCCATCACCTGCAGAATACAATCTAAATCCTCTGCAGTGCACACGAGGATCCCCAAGCTCTGACCCCCTACTGCTCCATCATTGACTCCTTTTACTCCTTTGCGCCTATCACTTATTCTCTACTCCGACCTAATCAGTGGGCATTCCTGGAAGCCTCAAAAGCCTCCCTCGGGGCGCCTGGATGGCTCAGTCATTAAGCGTCTGCCTTTGGCTCAGGTCATAATCCCACGGTCCTGGGATCGAGCCCCACATCAGGGCATCAGGCTTCCTGCTTGGCGGGAATCCTGCTTCTCCCCCTTCCTCTCCCCCTGCTTGTGTTCCCTCTCTCCTGTCTCTCTCTCTGTCAAATGAATAAATAAAATCTTAAAAAAAAATAAAGGCTCCCTCACTTAACTCATGCTGTCCTTGCACCTAGAATTGCCTTCCTCTTCCTGGACCATCTGGAACATCTTCAAGATCTGACACAAAAATTACCTGCTCTGTGAAGTCTTTCCGCCTCAGTAAGCGTCAATCTCTTCTTTGAATCCCTAGTGTACTTTGGTCATACTTTAATTATAGGCTTGATCATTAAATTCCAATTACATGTCTGTCTCCCCAGTCCCCGTTACATAAAAAAAAGCTTGTTTGATGAACAAATGAATTCATGAATGATTTACCTCAACGTCTAGTCCAAATTGAATAGCAAAGCTCTCGGCTTCAGCAAATCTGTGTTTGTGAAGTAACCGACTTAATCTGACAAGTTGAAAAAGAAATTTCAGTAAAATTTTTACTAATCAGGGAATTTAAGTTTATCACTAAGTGGTAAAGCTTAAAAGAAAATGAGAAGTTACCTGTTTTCTGGTAAAGCTTCTGTAAGACACCTGAGTACCACAACAGAGACTGAGTCTTTAGAAAAGCTGAAAAAAGTTTTCACTGTAAGTGTATTTGTCATTAATATTAATAAGTAAACTGTAACTTAGCTGCTATTTAACGATTTATTTGATAAAACAAAACATGACCTACGTTGAATCATCTTTGTAAATTCCTTCCAGAAGGTATATGGTATCCTACAACAATTAAAAAAAAATGTTTAAAATTGAAATACAGAAATAATTCATTTTATAGTTACTAAGGTAACAACTGGTTTAGGTGAGAATTATCCATCAATGGATTCTAAATTCACTGCAAAAAACCACCGGGGAAAAGGATATTCCTGGAGTCTCAGAATAATACCACAGAATTTACTCAGCAATTACAAACGGGAAAGTACCTTACAGTGGAGAAATCTGGCAGAACTACCCTAACCAAGTAATCATACTTGTCATCACTAGTAATAGGACAAATGGACATGAGCCCCCTAATGTGACACAGTTCAATACAGTACTACCTATGTGGTATCCTTGCCAAGAAAGCTCAGTATGCATCTAATTATGACAAATCCAAATAGAGGGACATTCTATAACACAACAGGATAGGATTCAGAAAATGTCAATGTCTTAAAAAAACAAAAAGACTAGGGAACTATTAAAACGGACTACCGTGTGACCATGACGACAAAATTCCATGTGTGATAGTTGATCGGATGCTGGATCAAGGAAAAAAAAGTTTTAAAGTAATTGGCACCACTGGTAAAATCTGGATTTGGATGGTATGTTTCATAATAGTATTGTATTAATGTTAAATTTTCTGAGTGATAATGGTGCTATAGATGAATGCACTTATTCTGCTAAAGCATTTAGGGGCAACAGGCCATGATATCTGCAAGTAAATTCCAAATGGTTTGGGAAAATATAGTGTGTGTGTGTGTCTGTAGGTGAATATATGAAACAAACCTAATAAATGTTTTTTAACAAGATTATAATTAAAAGGTAAGTCTATAAATGCAATGACCCTTCCCCCAAATTGCTTATTATTCGTATTTCCTGTGGAGACACAAGAAAACTGAGTAAGTAGATGATTCAGGTTTTATTTGATTAATATGCTTTTCTTTTCCTTATATGAAGACTAGTATTTGGCAAATGTATTTGAAAACATCTGGTAATATGAAATATAGTTGTAAACCTGAGCTGAGCTCTATCTAGGTATTATACCAGTCTCCACTCATGCTTAGTTTACTTAACTTTAAAGAAAAAAAAATTTATTTATTTAAGTAATCTCTACACCCAGCGTGGGGCTCGAACTCACGACCCGGAGATCAAGAATCGCATGTTCTTCTGAGTCAGCCAGGCATCTCCTAGTTTACTTAATGTTTTTTATTATAAAGTACAAAATACACATCAACATACTGTGCTAATTCCGGATTGGACCAGAGAGGAAACGCTAGATACTTCCAAAGAATATAGTATTTCCATCGTAGGTAATGAATAAACCATGAGATTTTTCATCTAAGAAAAACAGAAGAGCAATTAGTTTAGTAGGTCATATAAATTTATAAGAACAAGACAGTACTTCATTATCATGAGCCTAGATTAAAACATTTGGTACAAGGCTAAATGCAAAAAACAATTTTATAACTAAGTCCATTACTGAATCATTTAAATATTACATATAAAATTATGCTCTATTCCATCTTCCAAGTCTGTTGAATGAAAAAACAATACCCCTGAAGTTCATTCTACAATTTGTATTTAAGGTGAACGTAATTCCTAACTGTATGAGTCACTCTAATGAACATTTTCTTGTGGATATTTTTTAAGATTTTATTTATTTATTTGACAGAGAGAGAGAGATCACAAGTAGGCAGAGAGGCAGGCAGAGAGAGGGAGAGGGGGAAGCAGGTTCCCTATTGAGCAGAGAGCCTGATGTGGGGCTTGATCCCAGGACCCTGAGATCATGACCTGAGCCGAAGGCAGAGGCTTTAACCCACTGAGCCACCCAGGTGCCCCTCTTGTGGATATTTTTAATCCTGCAATACTCCATTTAAAATGGGAAGTGGAGGGGCGCCTGGGTGGCTCAGTTGTTGGCCGTCTGCCTTCGGCTCAGGTCCTGGGATCAGGCCCCGCATCGGGCTCCCTGCTCGGCAGGAAGCCTGCTTCTCCCTCTCCCACTCCCCCCTGCTTGTGTTCCCTCTCTCACTATGTCTCTCTGTCAAAGAAATAAAATCTTAAAAAAAATAAAAAATAAAAATAAAATGGGAAGCAGAGATTTAGATCCATTTTTTAAAAAGATTTTATTTATTTATTTATTTGGGGGGGGAGGGAGGAAGAAAGAGAGAGAGAGCGAGCGAGAGAGCACGTGAGTGAGGGAAGAGCAGAGAGACAGTGACAAGCAGACTCTGAGCTGAGTGCAGGGCTCAATCTCACAATCCTGAGATCATGACCAGAGCTAAAATCAAGAGTTGGACACTTAACTGACTGAGCCACCCAGGTAACCCTCCATTATTTTTTTTTTTTTTAATGAAAAAAAAAGAACTCTGCATCATTATTTCTGATTTGCCAAGTCTGTGTCAACAAAGAGTTAAAATGCTATGAGCCCTACTTAACCACTTGAATATTATTTAATGCTATTTCTAACACATAATGTGGACAAATGTGAAGTAAAACTTTCTAATACCTTCTTATCAGTAGTAGTTGTCAGAGCTACTAATTTGAGATTTGTAATCCCTTGCCTAAAAGAGAAAAGAAGGTTTAAGTGAATCAAATAAGCTCTGCCAATTGCTAGATATAGGCTAAGTCAAAGGAATATTCTAAAAGGTTAAAACTGATGCCCAAAGAAGACATTGAACCTGATCTCTTCATGCTTATGGCCCAGACTGACACTCTAACACAACCACTTAGAGGTTTGTAATGCCTGTACGTTCTCAGTGCATTTGGCTAACAGTGGAATGGTGCTTACTCTGTCAGTCTGTCCACAGGGCTGGTTAGAATGTAATATATAATGAATCATCAAGAAATCTGATTATAACAGAAGGGAAATTGCTACTAGTTTCATAAGGTACCACGTGAATGATGAAGGAGAGTCTGCTTCTGTGGTAAGAAGAAACTCTTCGATGTGAAGAGAGGGCCAGTTCCATATGGGAGTCAGTGTGTAAATGTCCCAGACGCTCAGCACATTCTGCAAAAAGAGACATTTCAAGGACACATCTTCTTAATGACATTTCAAGATCTTACATTGCAGGATCTATCTTTTGATATGTGTATTGAAATAAAGCACAGCACACCAGATAGTAAACTGCCCCAGCTAAAGTCCTTGTCTTTGTTAAGTTTGACAAATTTTTGTTGCTCAACATAATACCAAATGAAAACATCGAAGGAGAAATATCAGAAACATACATCAGTATCAAGAACAAAGAGTAGATTGTCTATCAACTGGAACTTCTTTGCACCTACAAAAGAGAAAACAAGGTGTGTAAAGATTACATTTTTGTGTTACAGATAGCCACATTTAAATAATAAACTACCATTATTTATGGAAAAGCAGAACTACTACCCTTAAACAAGAAGTTCTCATTCCCATATTCCTGTCTCTGTGTATATTTAGATCACCACTAAAATGGGAAACCTCCCAAAATGAAGAATAAACACTGCAACAGGTCAAGAACAGTCATGTGGGTGGACAATTATCAAAACTAATCTGGCTTGTTTTGGAGCAGTAAGGTAAAATGGCCATTCACCAGACTTAGCATACAGACATGAAAATTAAAACTCACTCAGAATGACCCCAACTAGATTCATTAACTTATTTTACCTTTGATAATCTCTGTATCAATAACATTCTTAACTGTCATTCGTTCTTTTGAAGAGTCTGGTTCCCATCTTGAGAATGCACAATTACCGGTTCCCTACAGAGATGAAACACCACATCGACTGCAAATTTGGTTCTTAGATCTGAAGTCTCCTCGAAGTAGAAACACCCAACTTGTACATGTTACTAATTTCAAAATATACTTATGTATTCAAGCCCAACTAGCTTTTATCTTCCAGTTCCTCTCTTAGTCTGCTCTCAACAGAACAGAATGGAAAGAACAACCAACTCGGCTGTTTATTATTACATGAATTTTTAATAAGGAGCGGGCACATTCACGCAACTCACTCCAAACACGTGCGGTAAACTCTAAGACCTCCTCCGGTAGGATGAGATAAAGTTTTTGGTTAAGTATTTTCATTAAAGTAACCACAAATTTTTGATAAAAAATTCAAAAGTATTAATTCTAAATCATTTGAAACCCTCATGAAATACTGAACTGGATACAAAGAGAAATGTGACTGCTTCTTAATATAAAATATAAATCTGGCAGGTAAAAATGTTACAAATGCCATAATTATATTGAATTGTTGCCTATTCCTTTAAATATAATTAGAATATACTCCCTGAATTTAATTAGACTTTTTTGGTTTTGCCTATATTCATAATTGAAAGAAATGCTAAACTTCAGATAGAAATTAGTGAAAATAAAGATGTACTATGTTTTCCAACATAGAAACTTAGGCGTTCTTATTGAGTTAATTTTATAACCTTAATTTTACAATTTCTGTTTCTGTTATGAATTAACTTATAATTTAACCAAAACTAAGTGCTAATGAAGAAGCACTTCAGAAGCAAAAAAATTAAATTTTATAGAAAGAATTACCCCAATTATCACGGTAATTTCACTTGCTAAATTTCCAGCCACAAGGTTGAGACAACCAAGAGTATGATAATTTTCCGTAGAAATAAAACCAGACTTGATTTGTCCTTGTAACTGCAACATTAGAAAAAATAAAAATGTCAAATATATGTTCCAAAGTCTAAATTTCTAGAAAGACTGATAAAAATGAGTTTAAATCAATCTGTTACAAATGCATTTTTATTTTTATTTATTTTTAAATAAATCTTTATTTCTTTTAATGATTTTATTTTTAAATAATCTCTACACCTAACATGGGGCTCCAACTCACAACCTTGAGATCGAGTCACATGCTCCACTGAAGGAGTCAGCCCCTATAAATGCATTTTTTTTTTTTTAAAGAGTTTATTTATTTATTTGACAGAGAGAAAGAGATCAGAAGTAGGCAGAGAGGCAGGCAGAGGGAGGGGGGAAGCAGGCTCCCTGCTGAGCAGAGAGCCCGATGCGGGGCTTGATCCCAGGACCCTGAGATCATAACCTGAGCCGAAGGCAGAGGCTTAACCCACTGAGCCACCCAGGCGCCCCTATAAATGCATTTTTAAATGGCAATGTTATTAAAATGTTATATCACGCTAATACCCAAAATATCAACCCTAGACAATATCCAAAACACTCTCCTAAACTGACATTAAATATAAGTTTCGAGAGGACAATGTGTTTTTCTTTTCTTACCTTTTTTGCTGTATTGAAGTCTACATTCTCAATCGCTGCATGGAAGGGGAGAGCAGACTAAAGTTATAGTAGTAATCTATAAAATATATGCAAATCACCCTTGTGTGTCAAGGTGAGATTATATACACTATTCTTCTAGTGAGAAGCACTGATGACTTTTCAGTTTGCCCTTGACCACTGATACCAACTGTGACAACATGTCATAGTCAGGGCACGAACCAGGCTGCCTCTCAGTCCCTGGGGTGCCTCTGCATACTTTCCCTTACCACGTTTCCCTCCTAAGGGGGTCTTCTCCCTGCTCCAACTCTCCTATTCAAGCTCTGAAGTCCTACCTATAATGTCTTCATCACTTTGCACACCATTTTAGAAGAGTGCTCTTACTCATCTGGGTCCTTCATTAAACTATGAAGAACTAGGTCTTGTGGCATCCCCAGGACTTTGTACATTCTTGCCACAAAGACTATGAAAAAATATTTGTTAAACACATGCCCCAAACTAATTCCTCAACCTTTCCCAGCCCAGAGGGATGTATGGTCCATACCACTTACTTAGCGCATACTATGGATTATTGCCTGTATTTTTAACATGTTTATAGGGTCATTTCAGTTTCCAGGTTCATTCATTCCATCAAAAAGCATTTATTACTATGCTAGTGTGTGTCTTGTCTCCCCGACTAAGCTATAAACTTTTTGAAGGCTGTAAACAATATACCTTTCTTCAGATTCTGTTGCAGCCCTAATAGTGAAGAATAAGCAATACATGAATACTTAAAAATATATCTGGTATTATAGAATCTAATTAAACTAAAATAATATTCTTAAAGAGAATATTTAAAATTTTACCCAAAAAACTAGTAAGAAATACTGCTATAAATCAATAATAAAAAAAATCCATTACTTACCTTGTTGAATTTTTGCAAGTTGAAGGTTTGTAATACAAAAAAATCCACTGTTTGTAAGCAGCAGCATATAATAGGTACCTATTGAAATAAAATCAAGCCAATTTCTCTGACAGATGCATGGATATAAAATTGAAGTGTTTGGGGGCACCTACGTGGTGTAGTCAGTTAAACATTCAGTTAAGTACCTGACTCTTGGTTTCAGTTCAGGTCATGATCCCAGGGTCATGAGATCGAGCTCTCTGTTGGGCTCCATGCTCAGTGAGGAGTCTGCTTGAGACTCTCTCTCCCTCTGCCTCCACCCGCCCCCACTCCTGTGAGTACTCGCTCTCAAGTAAATAAATAAATCTAAAAAAAAATTTAAGTGTTTGAGCCTACCTTAAAAATGTGTCAATTTGCTCATTTAAATTCTAATCATCAAATAATATGGTAATGACACAGATAAAACTTATTTAGAAAGAATTGGTAAGTTATTTGCAAAAATAATGCTAACTTCTTTGAAACTTTTGTAAATCAAACTTCACTTGCCAGGAAAAAAAAATTCCAGATATAATGAAATAAATTAAGGTCTAGTTAACATTTGTTGAAATAAAAATATGATATATATGCTGAAACCTACAAAAACATTTTAAAAGAATATAACGTCTCCTTGGTAATCTATAGAACTCTCAAAACTATGAAAATGAATTTAGAGTATTACACTCAGGGAAAGTACATCTAAACCCCTGAAAAGAGCTAAAGCACAAAAACTTATTTCTTATCATAATGTTACTCGAATCACTAGAAAATTTAACATTGTATAGGAGGTATAAAAATGAACTGTAGTTAATAAATTATTAGATTTGTAGTTAATCTGATTTTTTTATTGGGTATTAGTCAGAGGACATTGAAAAAAAATTCAAAGAACTTACCTTCACTTGAACCGTCTTTCTCAATAACGAGATTCCGGTAAGTACACCGATTTTCATCATGAGCTTTCTGAACAAAAACCTGAGTGCAAATTCGTTTCAAATGATAAGATTAAACCCAGAAAAATACAATCAAGAATTATATGCTTTAAAGCGTAGTATTATCAATAATTCTGCCTATAATTCCAAATAATTTCATTTTAAAACGGAAAACTATTTTGGACAAGCATACTAGGAATATAGTCAAAGCTTAATTTTTCAATTTTGCATTTACTTCATATATTTCTAAGGTATGATTCTTAAATTTAATGTAAGGACATTATTCCTTTAATTAAAAACAAATTAAGTAATGGTCTGTGACAGTTTTAGTTGTCTAAGAGGTAATTTTAAATTTAAATGACAAAAAAACAAAAAAAACAAAAACAAACACAAAAAAAATTTAAATGACAAAAATGAAAAACATAACAGTGTCTTACGTTAGTGAGTAATGTTTGCTTTGATGTTACATGAATAAGATGTAAGTTGCCACTTCTCTCCCCAACCAAAAGAAACTTTCCTTCTTGACAGAGGCCAACTACATCCACTTCGGTATCTGAAAATTTCAAATCAAAGTTACAAGCTTCCATTGAAAATACTTATTTTCAATATAAAAAAAGTGCAAGTTTTATCGTTAAAAGTCAACTATTCAAGCTTCTCTTAAATATGTCCAAAAGGTGGTGATTAAAACAAAAGAGAATGTTACTCTTATTTAGTCAACAAATATTTACTGAGCACTTACTACAAGCTAAGCAATGTTCCAGGCCTTTTGCATATATCTGAGAATAGTAACAAAAGACTCCCACCTTCATGGAGCTCAAATTCCAAGGAGGAAATAGATGATAAACAATTAAGGCATAATAAGTTATATGACATGTAAGAAGGTAGTAAGTTCTCTGGAAAAAAGAAAAAGTAGAGCAGGGGAAGATAGGGTGGAAGAGCCACACATGATGCAGGGCTAACTGGAGCGCTCAGGCTAGCCCTCTTGGATAAGATATAAACAAAGACTTTCCACAAACGTGTTACACATTAACACAGCCCACTATTTCATGGAGAAATTGTGACTCTTGGGAACCACTCAGGGTAGATACGTTAAGATTCTACAAAATAGGAGTTCCTTGCCTCCATACTGCAATCAAGATTGTTTCTCACATGCATACCTCCTGACTCCTTTTCTGCTAAGTTCTTAGTCACTTCAAAAACCAATCTCTTTCAAAATTTCAGAAAAAACGTTCACAATGTTTTCACCTATTTTCCAGCCCAATCACTGACTTGTCCCTCAATTTAGTCTTACGTCCATATTAGTATAATTAAAGCATTTTAACTCAATGATTTATTTAATTAGTATTTAGAAAGCTTTTTATAGAGGCGCCTAGGTGGCTCAGTCGGTTAGGTGTCTGCCTTTGGCTCGGGTTGTGATCCCAGTGTCCTGGGGTCGAGCCCTGCATCGGGCTCCTTGCTCAGCGGGGAGCCTGCTTCTCCTTCTGCCTCCCCCACTGTTCGTTCTTTCTTTCAAGTGAATAAATAAAATCTTAAAAAAAAAAAAAAGGAAGACCCTTTCCTTCTTTAAAAAAAAAATTTTTTTTTTAATAAAAAATAAAAAGCTTTTTATAGGGGCACCTGGGTGGCTTAGTTGGGTAAGCCTCCGACTTTGATTTTGGCTCAGGTTGTGATCTCAGGGTCTTGGGATTGAGCCGTGTCCGGCTCTGCGCTCAGCAGGGTGTCTGCTTGAGATTCTCTCTCTCCCTCTGTCCCTCCCCCACTCATGTTCTCTCTCTTTCTCATAAATAAAAATAAAAAGCTTTTTATAGGGCTATATATATTCTAAAGATTTTATTTATTTATTTGAGAGACAGAGAGGGAGAGCACAAGCAGTGGGGGAAGGGCAGAGGGAGAAGCAGACACCCCACTGAGCAGGGAGCTCAATGTGTGGGTTGATCCCAAAATCCTGGGATCATGACCTCAGGCGAAGTCAGACACTTAAGCGACTGAGCCGCCCAGGCACACTTACAGGGCTATATATATTCTAAAAGTATTCAAATATCTGTTCAATATTAAAATCATGTACAAGAGGGGCACTTGGGTGGCTCAGTTGGTTGAGTGTCTGCCTGCGGCTTGGGTCATGATCTCAGGGTCCTGGGATCAAGCCCCGCGTCGGCCTCCTTGCTCAGCGGAGAGGCCTGCTTCTCCCTCTGTCTCTCCTCCCTGCTCACGCTCTCTCTCTCAAATAAATAAAATATAAAAACAAAATTATGTACAAGATTCAGGAACTTGAACAAAACTGGGCTCAACTGGTTTCCACAGTATTCTAATTTAAAAAATTATGCAAGTAAATTGTTGCTTTACGTGTATTTACATATACATGTACTCCTTAGATTTATTGAGAGAAGGGATCATCTCAGGATCCCTTGCATCTAGTACTCAGCACAAAAAAGGCACTTCAGATTAATTTTTTGAAATTAGTTCAATTTCAAGTCTTAGAAATAATGGAGTAAAGAAAAGGCAATGCGGTATAAATTGGCATACCTGGCTTCCAATTTATTTTTTGTATTGCATTAGACTTACCAAATATAAGATGCAGTTGAAGCAATCTACAAACACTGTCAAGCAGGAATACTGATCGGTCCACTACAATAATAAACCCATTACTTAAGCTGCATGCTTGTATCTTTGGATTTAATGAGGCCTGTGGGAGGGAAAAGCAGGACTAAAATAAAACGTTTTTATACATGTTTAACAATACTTACCAAGAGTATCATCATAGTCCCAAGTACCCGCATTTAAAAGTTAACTTTTTTCTTTAGTCTATATCTCTAATTAATCAGGTTTTTCTTTCTATGGTATATCGTGAATCCATTCAAGTCCAAAATGGGGAAACATTCCAAGATTGCTAGAAAAGGGCAAGCGATTCTCATGTGCAAGTCTTTGTTTCCTAAGGGTGGATCTTATGCCTGTAGGAGCAGGCAGGCATCAAAATGAATGAATGAGCCAAGACTGGCACAAAGTCTCAGTGTCTGAGATATGATGGGGGCCGGGGGTGGGGGGGGAGGGTGTGAACTGGAGGGCTCACGCCCCCACAGACAGTAAAGAGAGCAGAAACAGATTAAAGGCCGGTGGAAATGTAACCCTGGCATGGCCACAGCCAATTTACCAAGAAAACTGGATCTTTATGTGAAATGTTCTGAGTTTTAAATATTGGCAGCCAAGTTAACATTTTAAAAAATACTATGCAAGCCAATCATGAGTCTCTAATTTTCAGCTTCCAGTAATTAGAGCTTTGCACACAAATGTATTTTTTTTTTAAGGATTTTATTTACTTATTTGACAAAGAGAAAGAGATCACAAGCAGGCAGAGAGGCAGGCAGAAGGAGAGGGGGAAGCAGTCTCCCTGCTGAGCAGAGAGCCTGATGCAGGGCTCGATCCCAGGACCCTGAGATCATGACCTGAGCCGAAGGCAGAGGCTTTAACCCACTGAGCCACCCAGGCACCCCTCTAGTATACTTTAAATTAAAATTTTTGCTTTTAACAAATGACAATTTAATACCAAAGAAAATAATGTATTTTGTGCTACTCATAATGAACATTTACAAATTTGTGATTCACAGTCTACTAAAAGCAGTATACTTCAACAATAGTATGCAAGCTGTGTAAAGAATGGTCTATTTAAAAAAAAAAAAGAATGGTCTATTTTTTTTTTAATCCTATCAGCCAGTTTCTCTGAATACATATAGAACCTCACTTGAAAAAAAAGCCAAAAAGCCTACATTTGAGGTCCTTTATGAATAAGCTCCCCAGAAAAGGCCCCTCCTTTCAAGCCCTAGAAGATACAATCTTGTCTTCAACAGCTTTTTCTTCTTTTCATTTAAACCTTTTTTTCTTAATTAGAGGATTAAATATTGTACTGACTTACTAAGAGAAGTGAAGGGATCGTCGGCTATAATACTGTGAATAAAAGTGAGATGTACTTTCTTTACAAAAAAATCCCTTTGTTTATAAAAATTATTTTATCAGAAGCAAATTACTGAAAAAGAAAAGTTAAGATAAAAAAACTAACTATAATATTTTCTACAGTATGCCAAAAATAAGATTTCAAGCCTGGACTGAGAATGGTAGAATTATTGTTAAAAGAAGAAAATTAACATGTGGAAAGAAATGCATGGAAAGGATAAATGTCAACCTCAGCAGAATGCTTAATTCAGGGATGGAGTATAGGGGGAGCATGGCATTGGGAAGGGACCCCAGAGCCTTCAAATCTATTGGTAATGTTTTATTTCCTGAGCTGGTGGTGAGTATTCTTCGTTTCTCTTTATTTACATTCTATTTGTCCAAATGTCAAGAACAGCTATGAAATGTTCAGTTTTGGAAATAGTGATCTTAAGACAATGAAGGGAGAATTCAGATGGAAATTTCCACTAATCTGAGACTGAACCTTGATACCCTGAGAAATGCTATATACATTTATAGAACATTTACCATGTGACTACTGGGCTTACTAAGCACTCAGCAAAAGTGTTATAAATGAAAACAGTCAGCATCATTATCAGTACCTTTTCAGAGGAGATCTTTGCTAGCAAATCAACTTGATATAAAGCAGTTCCGTGTTCTTTTCTTGAACCAACACTTAGGTACCCACTTCCTGTATCATCACTTGTCAACAGTTCAATATCATTCCACATGTTTCTGAGATTATCTTCTTGAGCCAGGAACCACTGCTTTCCCTGTGACATGTAAAATTAGACAACAAATTATATTGTTGCATAGAATACTGTTCCTTGGGAAATGAAAAGGTTTAAAAAACAAATAAATACACATATACATACCCACATCAATCAATGAAGACTTTTCTGTGTTATTTCTGTAGTCACTAGATAATTCAGACCAATAAGATAAATGGAACTAGAGCTATGATTATCATCAGAGAACAATATATCCATCTAGGAACACAGACAAATCTGATCTAACAAATGTATCCTAGAGCTTCTAGTATTTTATGTGCCTAGCTTAAACTTATAACAAGTTATCATTTGAAATAAACCCTTTAGGGGCGCCTGGGTGGCTCAGTGGGTTAAAGCCTATGCCTTCAGCTCAGGTCATGACCTCAGGGTCCTGGGGAGCCTGCTTCCCCCTCTCTCTCTGCCTGCCTCTCTGCCTACTTGTGATCTCCCTCTCTGTCAAATAAATAAAATCTTAAAAAAAAAAAAAGAAAGAAACCTTTTAGCAGTACAGCAATAAATAGCGGAAGGTCTAAAGTCAGACTATCTGGGATATCTTAGGATGGTTAAGGTTCCAAATGAACTTTAAAAAAAGTCCATTAATGTTTCCAGTATTATACAGGAAATGAAAATGATAAGGGGAAAGGGGAAAAATTGGATTAGGTTTCTGACTAAATCAAAGAGTATACGCATAACCCTAGGAGAGTCACTTGAACCTCATAAGCAAAGACTTATGTAACTCATTTTATGTGTAAGGTGAGTGGGAATAGAATACTAAAATGAAAAATAATCCCTGAATCAATCACTGGTGGGGAATAGCAACCAAATAAATACAACTGTTTTGATAAGTGCTAGCAGAAGTATGTTTAAATTTTATGGAACATACAGCGCAGCAAAGGTGCTTTTTCATTTATAACCAGTTGTCCTCGAGAAAGCAACGTAATCCTTCTGTTCCTTAATTATCTGTAATAGGAACATAGTTGTACCCGCAAAGGTTATGAGTTTTAAATAATCATGCAACAGTGCTTGGTTCACCGCAAGCACACAATATTAAGTGTTAGGTAATTTATTATTTTCATTGGTGGAAACAGGTAACATTTAGGCTATGGTCATAGGAGGTTCTTAAATATATGAAAGGAGCTCTAACTAAGAGTGTGAGCAAGGGTACAAAACAAAGCATGTTAGAACAAACAATAGTTCTAGTGGCTTGTGTTTTTGGTTGGGAGTTGGAAGGAGATTAAGACAGGAGGGACAGGTTGGGTTGAACACTTTTATGGGTCTCTGTGTCCCACATCTGAAAAAAATAGAGAAATATTATCAACCTTCCAGAGCTGTCACAGTCACTCATTCAACAAATGTTTACTGATGCCTACTTTGTATCAGGGGCTGTTCTAGAGCCAGAATACAGCCCTGAAGACAGAAAAGCCCTTCATCATTATGAAGTTTATATTCGTCTAGAAAGGATAAACAAAATAGTTAACATGTATAGAGTATGCATGGTAGTTCTGAATGCTTTACTCATTTAATCTGCACAACAACCCATTTTACAGCAGAGACAGGAGCCAGGGATTAAATAAATGGCCAAGGTCGCCTAAAGCTAGTAAATGATGTAGTTAGATAAGATTCAAATTCACGCCTATTAACTGTTGAGCTGCCTCCCTACAAAAATAAATAAGTGCACAATTACAAACAGAGCCAAAGTTTTAAACTAAACGATGCTCAGGTGGGGGAGGTGGGGGGTCGCATAAGAAGAACCTGTTAGGTAAAGGAAAGAGAGAACATCGGAGCTGAGATCCCAAGAGCAAGAAGCCAATTCTGCAAAGCTCGGGGAGAAAAGAGATGCAGGCCGAGTGCAAAGGCTCGGAGGCTGGAACCAGTTTGGGGCGGCTGCCGGGCCACAGCAAAAATGGAACAGTGCAGAAGCTAAACGAATCCTCGACTTCAAGATTGGGTTTTTATGCTCGGTACTATAGGGGAAAGACACTAAGAAGACCAGTGACCTGATTTGATAAACGATTTGAGATCTGTCGAGCTGCTGGGTGGAGAACCGATTAGCGAATTGAAATATTAGTTATATTTCATATAACTGAAATGAAAGTGTCAGTTAGGCCCCCATGCACAAATCCTCCCAGCCGGACAACGGACCAGCAAGAACCGACTTCAAACTCTCTCCCGCCAGCTTCTTGATGGGAAAACACCCGAATTGAGCTGAGGCCACTGTTACTACGACCTGAACCCACCCCCAGGTCTCTACAGCAGCGCGTTTCCCCCTCCTCACCTGCAACTGAAGAGACTAAAGAAGAACACTCAAATTTATCGCCCCTCTTCCTGCCACCCACAACTGTCCCTAATCGCTTCAGGTTCTAGCCCACGGGTTTAAATTGGCGGGAGAACACCAAGCCCAACCCCTTTTACGGCAGCCGGAGGAGACCAAAATTGCTTCAAACTAGAAATAGGAAGTCGCCCCACCTTAAATTCCACCCATTTCGATTTCCAGGCTGCGCATTCTAGGGTATATTCTTGGCTCCGCCCTCCTCCCTGGCTTTACACGCCCCCTTCAAAAGAACAACCAATCACCTCCTCGAATTGCGTTGCTATAGAGACTCTTATCGCCACCCTTTTTTTTTTTTTTCCCAGCAAGCTGTGCGACGCACCGGGCCTCATCCCCCTTTGTGCCATCCGGGTCTCTCGCGCGAGCGATTTAGTCTGTGGCGAAGCGCCGGGGCGGCCGGTACTGTTGAGAGCGGCAAGTGGAGGCGCCGCCCTAGCGGCCAGGACTCTGGACTATGGCGGTAGGTGCCGACTCTGAGTTTAAAACCAGGGATATTTTTCTGCTACTCTCCAAAGAGCGGGTGAACGGCTCCCAGAGTTGTTGTCCGCGCGTGTGTGGACAAAATGGCGCCGCGGCCGCCTTCTGCGCCCGCCATCATGGCTGCCTGCTATAGGGAGGGGGAAATGAGGCGGTGTCGGTGGGGGTGGGGAGCCGCAGGGAGTGTCTTTTTTTTTTTTTCCAGAACTTTCCTCATCCCTTTCCTAGTCCTGTATTCCGTTCGACCCACAGACCGGCCTCCAGTTTAGCTTACTTATTCTTGTTAGTCGTTTTTATTGAGTTTCAGTAGGGCTTGGGAATTTATGTTCGCGTTGGGGAAGGGCTGGGGAAGAGAGAAAAGGGATGGGGGGGGTCTTCGAAAAGTATTGGGTCAGAAAGGCGTTGTCTGTAAGGAGTAGAATGGGAGAAGAGAGTCGTCTTGTAACGTTTTTGTTGTTTTTTGCTTACGCTCAGTAAAATTGTAGTTGTATAATTTTAGTTAAGTGTTTTGTCTGTGAAAACCTTAATTTATTCCTTAGTACGGAGCTGAGGAAGCTGTTGGCTCAAAGGGAGTAAAAAAATCGACTTAATTACGAGAAGGCTTTGGAACTACGAATTCCGATTGTCGTTCCGTTTCCGAAGAGGCTCGTGATGTAATCATTTTGAAGTCTTTGAGAAGGATTATAATAAAGCCTTATCATTGGCGTTGTTTCTTAAATATAAGAACCTTTCATTGACCGATTTAATTTTAAATAAGAACTGTAGTTCTTTAAAAAGCGTGCTTTGGGTATAGGATGCCCAATTCTGGTGGATCACATTATTGTAACTACTTCATTTTTCTTAACCCTGTTAAAAGAAAAATGCAAGCATCTTGTATTCCTTTCCACTAACTAGAAAGTTCTATTTACTTATCTTCAAAAATAAGTAGGACTATAAATATACTGAAAAATTTGTAGTTTTCCCTTGCTAAAAATTGGGGTATCTGGAATTAGGATGGTTTCTGCACTCCCCTCCCCCAATACCTAATTGAATTAAGAACCGATTTTTGATAAGGTTTCAAACAGTTGGAAGGCTATTTGGTGTTAGTGCCATTAATCGATGTAATGTTTTCCTTTGTTTAAATAGTGTTTTGGGCCTTTTAAGGTACTTTAAAGAATAGTGTTGTTTTACTTGGGCTCAAATATTTTAAAAAATGAAGTCAGTCCAAACATTTGTACCTGCAGTGCCTCCTTCAATAAAAAGACACAGTTCCCTGGAGAAGTGGCCTAGTATTAAATCCAGTGTACCTTCTTTGCACTGGAAAAAGATTGGTGTACTATGTCTTGAGCATTATTAGGGTTTAAATGAGATGTAAATGTTAAGATAACAGTGATGGCCTTCTAAAAAAGCAAGTGCTGGAGTAGAGGACAGTTTTGCAGTTCACATTTAAGATTTAGTGTGTACATCCCTGATAAATCGAAATAAAGCTTAGAAATTTTCAGAGAAATTTTATTCAGTTGATTTTTTGGATACTTTTTATTAGGCCACTATAAAGTAGCCTCATGGAAATAAAAGTTTTGTGTGGGAGAAGTGGCCACCTATCATTTGTAGTCTGTTTAATGATAGGATGGTTGTTTTTGTTTGTTTGTATCGGTAGTGTATTTAACAGGTAAAAATGGCTATTTGGTGTAAGTTATTATCTTGTATTACAGGGTGCCTTTCTTTAAGCAAAGGGCATTTGACTTCCTGATGCCAGGCTTCTCCTATGTTAAGCATGTAAATAAAGCATTGACTGAAAACTTGTACTGCCTGGTCTAGATGCTGACTTTTCCATCGAAGGTTGTTTTCAGTTCTTGTCATGATCTCTGTAAAAGTGAAAGAGACGTGCCAGTGGTTCGGGAATGCTGGTTTTGGCAGAGAAGTCTCATGCGTTGAGAGAAGTGAGCAGTGCTTAAGTTTTTGCAGTTTTATTTTACCAAATGTAAGCTCTACTGGCACTTCACAGCATCGGAGACATACGAAATAGTTCGTAATGATAATGATGAGAACGAGAATTAAATGAAAATGACCAGTGTTGTGAAAATCTTAATTATCCCTAATTGTGGATACAGCATCATTTATTTGATAGTAGACAGCAAAGAGCTAGAGTACCATCCTAGGAGAGGCAGGTAATGTTGCTGGATCTCCTTTGTAAGATCAGAAAGTTGAACTTCATTCTGTGAGGAAAGCTTTCTTTCTTTCTTTTTTCTAAAGATTTTGTTTGACAGAGATCACAAGTAGGCAGAGAGGCAGGCAGAGAGAGAGGGGGAAACAGGCTCCTCGCTGAGCAGAGAGCCCAATGCGATTCGGAACTCGGTCCCAGGACCCTGAGATCATGACCTGAGGCGAAGGCAGAGGCTTTAACCCACTGAGCCACCCCAGGGCCCCTGAGGAAAGTTTTCCTCACAAAAATTTTATTCCAGAAATCACCCGTACATAGAAAACTGGCATGTGTGGTCACATGAGAGTCTCTCCAGTAATTAGTTGTTTCCTCTGTGCTTGGTTTTGTTTTTTGTTTTGTTTTGTTTTGTGTTTTACCATTGTTAGAGGTTTAACACATTAATGTCTTTCATCCTAGCTAAGCGTTTATCATTTTATTCTTTGAGTCTAGCATTGCGTTTGGCACATTTGTGACTCTCAGTAAATAGTTGTTGAAGTAATGCAATCTCTCACACTTCATTTGTTAAATTACTCCCCATTTAGTTTCCTTGGCATTTGTTTTCTGGATTGATCTTCTTAAGGGAAGGAGTTTCTTGCCATGTGATTATTCTTCCTATAAATACGAAAATTTGTATTTATCCAGTCCAGTTTCTTTTGTAAACAGCATGGTAATAAATATTTTAGGCATTGTGGATCACATATAGTCTCTGTCCCATTCCTTGCTTAATAATCCTTTCAAAAATGTGAAAACCTTTCTTAGGTCAAGGGCCAAGTAGTCCACCTTCCACATACTGCTGAAACTGTTTCCCGTACGTTTTAATCAGAATCTCACTTGGGAACATTCAGGTTTGAACTTCTCAAAGCTTTTTCCTATGACTCATTTAAAACAGTGTCTTTGTGTGATACTCTTGTTATTTGTAATTTGGACCACACCGTTCAACAGAGCCACAGAAATAACTTCTCTTTCTTAATTGAAAATAGAACAGGAATTCATTTCTTCATTTGTTGATTGATTGCTTTGCTGAGTACTCAGTTATGAGCAAGTAAATTGGAAAACAGGGAACTAATATTAGATGAAGGAACCTCCTTTTAAGTAAATCACGACTCTTGGGAAAGAGTGTATATACTTGACTATTTTTCTAACTTTTACAAAATTTGCGTTGCGAATATTTATAAAATGCTTTAAAGCAGAAACGACTTAATGTTTCCATAGCGCAGAGCATATGTGAGGAGAGGCAGACCATATTTTGCAGCAGCACTGTGCCAAGGGGCTCTTTTCATTAAAGAGGGTTAATGAAATTAAGATTGGGTTCTCAGATAGGTAAGTTAATTTTGTTTATTCTTTTATAATCTAGAAGCATTCTCTGATGTTCTTAGATTTTACAGACTTAAGTCTTTTTAAATTTTACTAGTTCATTTTAAATGCCTTTTTAATGTATGCTAATATAAAATAGAAGTATTGGTAAAGTTAGGTTAATGACTTTGCAAATCTAAAATGGACTTTTTTTTTCCTCTGCTTGAATGTTTATTGGAAATACTTGGAGCCCTTATTCTTCTCCTTCCCCCATTGTTTCGAAAGTTACGATTTTTTTTTTTAATAATGGTTTTTAAAAGTTAAAGACATCAGCCTAATTACATGTCTGTTATTGAGTTAGTCATTTCAATTTATTCAGGCTTATTTATCAGGTACAAATAATACTTAGCTATTTAGAAATTGGCCATTCTGGTTTATTGATTTTTTTTTTTTGTAAAATTTGAGGATGATTCACTTCCCTCCTCTTTTTAAGAACTTAGAAACATTTTAAATGTAATTAAGAACTTAATAATTATTTCTCTTTAAACTTTTAGGCTAGTGATACAGAACGAGATGGACTAGCCCCAGAAAAGACATCCCCAGATAGAGATAAGAAAAAAGAGCAGTCAGATGTGTCTATTTCTCCTAGAGCCTCAAAACATCATTATTCAAGATCACGATCAAGGTCAAGAGAAAGAAAACGAAAGTCAGGTATGAATTGTTGGAAAACTGTAATTACCAATATCCATATAAATGTGTATGTAAGACATAGATTTATTTTTTGATATAATTAAGGTATTCTTCCCAGTTGAGAAATGAATAATGAAAGTACATTGGTAATTTTCTGGAGAATTTTTTAGTTATGAGAAACCTAAATGTCCTCATGCAGAAATTTCATGACTTGTCCAAAGGCAAAAAAAAATATGTTTAAATTTGTGTCACAGTTATTATTTGTTAACCCAGAGATGTTTAAATTTCAGTCTTTCAACATTGGTAAAATATTTTGAAAGATGTGTCTGGGCAGTGGTATATTATTCTGAGCTCATTTATTTATTTATTTTTTATTCTGAGCTTATTTAACGTGCTTTTTGATATAAGTTACAAGAATATTTTTAATCTTGTTTTTCATTTAATTTAATGTTAGAATATTTCTGAAGCGAGAGGTTTTGGCGTTTTGAGATGTTTGTTACTCATTTACTTGAAAAAGAATTAGACTGATGTGGTATAGAAAGTATGATGTTTTGCTGTATATTTTTTAAATTAGTATTGCTACTTAATGAAGAGGTTAAGTGAGAAGGAGAATACTAATGAGTTAAGATTTTTAAGACCGGGCTCCAGTTATTTATGTTTATGCCCACAGATAGTCATCTGTAATTAGTTAAAATGTAATTTTATATGTATATTTGTAACCGTACAGTATAAAATCACTTTTGAATAGAAATTTCAAAACTATAGCATCCTTTTGACTACTTAATGCCGGATACAATTCAGACTATTTATTCTTTTGCATTCTTATTTTGTTGTTCTTGTTTGCCTCTACTAAGCCGCTTTATAAATTTTCTATACAATGCAAAGCAAAATGGGCTAGTCAGAGTGTTTTGTGAATTAAGAATCTGTGACAGACTAAAAGACAGTATATATGTTTTTGATTTGCCACGAAGGATTTTCAGGGTTTTTTTCGTTTGTTTTGCTTATCCTCAGTTATATTTTTGTTTATTCAGATTGCTTGATTTGTTTCAAATATATACAGTGGTGTTAAGTAGAATAATCCCATCCTTCCATAAAAAATAGTCTTTAGAAGATAGTAAGTAGAATTTTAATTTAGTGGAATGGATTGGAAATTGTCCTTTGAGTATTGGAATTTGTGTTCGAGATGTTTCTTTGTCTTGTTTATGGTGAATTTTTGTATGTATTTACAGACAATGAAGGAAGAAAACACAGGAGCCGGAGCAGAAGCAAAGAGGTAATTAACACTTTGTAGTGAATAGGCACTTTAAAATTCTTGTAAAGTATCTGGTAGAAATGTTTGTGTGAATATATGATACTATCAAGGTAAGTACCAAAACTTGAAATTTAAAAGGTTAATTGGGTATAAAATAAGCATGATATGGATCATCATTTTTCAAGAAGATAGTTGTTTATATGAAAAGTTCATTCAAAAACTATTAATTTTGTTATGTTGTGAAAATATTCACAATAAAAATTTCATATGAAGATTATATTTGGTTTTTTAGGCCTGTCACACAGAGCTTCCATTAATCTGAGGTCCCGAGTCTCCTTATACCTGACAACTGCTCAGGATTTTCATATAGCAGTCATCTTTAAGTAGCAATATCCTAGATATCTGTGGGCTTTTTCTTTATGGAAGATAACGAGTCCTCTTTTCATTAGCAAACCAGCTCAGTTTCCCTGAGAGTAGTATTGAATTTTGGAATAAAAGTATCTGTGAGGGACATCTGGAAAGGTGGCGGTGACAGCAAAACTTGAGGAAAAAGAAAGACAGCAGCTGTATGAAAGAAAAGCAGGAGTTAACTTGCTCGCCCACCTGAGAAGACAAGGAATGAGCCAACAAGGAAGAACAGAAGTAGGAGCCAAAAAGGGAGGAGAAGAGTCTTGTGGGGGCTGGGCAAGGGACTCCTAAAAAAAATGTGGGCAGGGACTTCACCTCTTCCCCTAATGGAAGCTCTGTTAAGTTTTTAATTTAGGAGAGTTTTTGTGAAAATGACTATTTTGTTTAGCTCACATGATAACATTTCTATAATAAATCATACTCAGCGTGCTAATGCGCGAAGAGACTGAACTGAAGACGCTGCAGACTCAGATAGCAAAATAATAAGCCTACTTCATGATAAGGTAACTATTAGTCATTCAAACTCCTATTTCCCTTAAGTATATCTTAAATCAGTTAAGGGTTTTAATGTCTTTTTTTTTAATTAGTAGTAATGTTATGTTTGGAAAACTGGTTTGAAATAAACTCTAAAACCTTTGGCAGTTGAACCACTTAAAGCTTTTCCAGTTTGCCACTATATGGCAAAATCAAGGAAATACTTTTATAAGCTCATATTACAGAGAACTGGCAATGAAACTAAAATTTAGCTGTGTCTCCAGGTCTCTTATTTTTCTGCAAAATATTAAATAACATACTGTGATTCTTTTCAGATATATCATGCATGTTCCAAAATGTTTGGCCAAGTTTTTGTTTTTAAGCAAAGTTAATCTTGAGTGTAAAGAAAAATGTTACGGCCTTTTGGGAAACATGAGTTAAGTGTCCTGTTGTGGTAGAAAAGCAGTGGCCTGGGGATAAGAACAACTTGGGGTCTGGATTCTGCTGCTGCCCTGTAGCTTTGTGACTTTAAATCTTCCTTTAGTCCTACTTAAGGGAAGTTCAGAGGATCTGAGTTTCCTTCCAGCTTTAAAATTGTGATTCTGAGATGTCCAGGTTTTTAAGCTTTAGCTGAAAGATGGATTTGACAACTTAATGTGAGGAGATCTAATGTTTATCACTTCATAATTTGGTATGTGAGAGTAGGATGGAGACTTGATTATGCAATTAATTTTAGCTCAGTCTCTGAATGCATATGTTGTGAAAGCAAAAGCCTTGGTTTTTATCTTTCAGAGTATGGGGGAAGTATGTATTGTATAATGGTATAGGGATTAATTATGTTATGCCTAGTTTGATTTCATAAAAATTAAAACAGATACGGTTGCCGTTTTCTACCCTAGGTACATGAAATGTAATAGAACTTCAAGCCCGTTGGGATATTGCAAGATGAAAAGTGATTTCTTCACAGTTTAGACATTGGGAGAAAAATCAAGAGCCGTCTTTTAGAGAGGATGTGGCAGTATAGCTATAAAAAGGACACTTCAACTCTGCGTAAAGTAACTTAAAATTGCAGAAAATACTAATAATTAGTAAGATTAATCTTATTTAGCTACCTAATTGAAATGCGTTTTCTGGTGCATTTCTTTGTGTCCTAATTATCTTCACTATTGTTAAGTTTTTAAACCTAAAATAATATGTATTCTGGTTATAGAAGTTGATGTATATATGTATACATGATCTGTTTCTCTAAAAGGTTTGTTGGAAATTTTTGAAAAGTTTTGATATATGTGTACTTCCCTTACTCCTTTAGATAAAAGAAACACCAGGGATTCCTCTTTTTTCTGATAATAATGGTTTTTAAATATTATTTCAACATTGAAAATCATTGTTTTAATTGTTATTTTGGGGAGGAAACTGCAATATGGGGGATATATAAAGACAGTAAGATTAGCAATATTCATCTGCAACATTTGGGTGATGTGAAACTAGATCATTTTTTTTATTTGCCACACACTCCTAAGGTTACTAATGTTGCATCACAACATTTTTGTCTACTGATACCCATACTAACTCTCTTTGTTGCACTATTTTCCTGAAAGAACCAACTTCTTCTTAAAACAGGCAAGAAGACATGAATCCAAAGATAAATCATCTAAGAAACACAAGTCTGAGGAACATAATGACAAAGAACATTCTTCTGATAAAGGAAGAGAGCGACTAAATTCATCTGAAAATGGTGAGGACAGACATAAACGCAAAGAAAGAAAGTCATCAAGAGGCAGAAGTCACTCAAGATCTAGGTCTCGTGAAAGGTAAGTCATTTTGGTATTTATAAGTTAGTGCCATAGTAAAGAGCTATATCATGTAAAGCTTCTCCTGAACCCAGCAATACCCAAACAATCTTAATTAGAAAATAGATATTTTTTGCTAGGATCTATTCCTTTGCTAACTAATGTCTGCTAGTAGCTGAAGTCTTTGGGGCATTGTTTTCTGATAAAGGTGAAAAAAGTGTTCAAGACTTGGGGATTAAAAGATGATTATGTATGATTCACATTCAGTTAGCAAGTATTTTTTTTAATTTCATGATTTATCTGTCACTTGCAGTGAAAAAATTTACATGGCTGACCTATGTTTAAGCCAGTACAATAATCCTTTTACATTGTCAATGTGGGATTTATTTGCTTCTAAACTAATTTAGATTTTCTTTTGTATTGAAAACTGGATCATGGCAGAAAATTTGTGGGATTTTTGTTAAAAGAAGCCAGTGTTTAAAATGTATGTTTGGAGTTTTCTGTGGGAATATATATATGTGGTATATCAGACGGGGTCAGAATTTTTTGGTAGTAGATTAACTTGTCATCTTTAAGTTGCATAAGTACTTTGCTAAGGCAGTAATAGACTTTAAACTATTAAACAGGATCTTAAATTGGGTTATGATGCATTGCATTTTTAACATGTAGCTTTATTGTGTACCCTCTGAGACATCATCAAACAAGAATAAAGGCTCATTTGTTGTTATAACTTCTTCCATTAGAAGCTTCAATTAGTCTTTCTATACACAATACAGAGTACTTTATTGCCTGGCTTGACAGCCTACACTGCAGATTATTAATTCATAATGTCTGTAATTTGAAAAGATGCAGCTCTAAATAACTACATATTTATGTGTTTTAATTTCAGGCGTCATCGTAGTAGAAGCAGAGAGCGGAAGAAGTCTCGATCAAGGAGTAGGGAGCGGAAGAAGTCAAGATCCAGAAGCAGAGAGAGGAAAAAGTCACGATCCAGAAGCAGGGAAAGAAAACGTCGGATCCGATCTCGTTCCCGCTCAAGATCAAGACATAGGCATAGGAGTAGAAGCAGAAGTAGAACAAGGAGTAGAAGTCGGTAAGTATTCATCATCTTGAATAAAATCAGATAGCTCCCTCACGGGGTCTGTTTATCTTCCCTCAATCTGATAATATCAAAATTGTGGATCAGAATTTTATTTGAGTTAGAAAATATTTTAACAGCATTCTGACTAATAAAGAATAAATTTAAACACTTGCCATAGCATTTTTACAGATACTCGTTTAATCAGATATTCTGTGAAGTGCAGGTAGAAATAGTCCTATTAAAATTACTTCAGTTGTTTTGGATGTTGAATTGTGTTAATTATATAACCAGAGTAGCTTACATTTATTGCATGCCTACCATGTGCCATGTATTAGGTCAGCTCTTGCCATGTACTACCTCATCTAATTCTCAAAACAGCTGTTTGTGAGTTAAGACCATTGGGCTTAGAGAGATTAAGTAACTTGTCAGCAAGCCTCAAGTCATAGTTGTTAAATGGTACTGTCAGGACCATGTCCCAAGTATGTCTGAATGCAAAGTCAATATATGTGCTTTACCCACCATACTGTATATGCTATCTCGGGTATTGAAAAAGATGAGCTGAATTCAAACCTGTCTTGATTGAGAGGAGGCCTTAATATGTTGAAACAGGAAGTACAATGAAGAGCACAAGAGAAAAATTTTAAATAATCAGGGAATATATTTAGTCTGTACTTCCATCAGACAATTATTAATAGTGCATAAGCACAGATACTGATATTAAATAATGGAAAGGGTTTTTTTGTTAACTTATTGCTCAAGTTAGTTTATAAAGACAAATACAGATAAAAGTAGACTGTTTATTACAGTTACTTGGCTTATCTCTTGTTTATCGGGGTTTTTGTTTGGGGTTTGAGGTGCAAGTGGTGGGTTTTTTTAGATTTTCATTTATTTGAGCAAGAGAGAGCAAGCACGCAGGAGAGAAGAGTGGGGCAGCGACAGAGGGAGAAGCAGACTCATTGCTGAGCAGCAAGTGGCTCTATCCCAGGTCCCTGGGATCATGACCTGAGCCACCCAAGTGCCCCCAAAATGGTGGTTTTATTAAAGCGCACGGACAGGACCTGTGGGCAGAAACAGCTGCTGTTGATCGGTTTTTAATCAATAGTTTCGTTTTTAGTAGTTTACTAATTTAAGCTTTACCAGTTATGAGTTTTAGTGAATTTAGGTAAATAATAATTTCACCATTATCATTAATATTTTATTCTCCATCTGGGTTATTTGTGTTATTTCTAGTTTTTTGTATTATGGCGTTTCTAGTTTTGACCACTGCTACTCTATTTTATTCTGCTCAGTGCCTGTTGTTTTTTATCTTCCATTCCTAATTCTTTTGTTTTACTGATTTTTGTGCTTGGGATTTTTTTTTTTTTTTTAACATTTACGAATTCATTGTAGATTAAAATACTAGGAACATTTAAACTATGGATCTCACTACTAGGGATTTATCCTACGTACTGACCTACGTGAATATAAAATGATGTGCAAGTCTACTCTTTGCAATGTTGGGTGTAATAGCAAAGGATTGGAAAACATCCTAAATAGTCTATCTGTAACAGGGAATGTTACATGAACTTACAGAAGACTAGCAGCATATTCAGAGAACTTCCATACTTTGTGGAAGCTGTAGGACAGAAGTAGAGAGGAAAGAGTTCAAACTACTTTGTCTACTGTTTGCATTTTTGTTGAACCTCTGCAAATATAATTTTATCACTGCTTTGCCATATTGCAACATGTGAAATACGATTTATTACAGAGATAGAAAGAAGAGAATTGAAAAACCTAGAAGATTTAGCAGAAGTTTAAGCCGAACTCCTAGTCCACCTCCCTTCAGAGGCAGAAACACAGCAATGGATGCACAAGAAGCTTTAGCTAGGAGGTGGGTATATTTTCTCTTTGATGCATTTTTCCTTTTCAACTTGAAGTAGATACTCAATGGTGTGGACAAAGTGAATGCTTTCAGAGTTTAAGTCAGATAATTAAATATAGCCATGATACATATTGTGCCAGTTTTGATCTAGAACTAAGTAGTTTGTCAATTCTCATTTTAACCATTTACCTGTTTGTGCAACTGGAAAGATTATGATGTCTGCAACAGTTTCTCGGTTTTCCTTCATGATTAACTGATTCATTTTTCTCAAATTTAGGCTCCTAAATATTTTTGGTTTGCAATCGAAACTTTCAGAAATCTTAAATCTGACTCAAAGAACTCATCAATTTTGCCTCTGAAACTGCATTGTCCTTTTGTTTTTCTTCCTCAAGAAAACAGTCTGAGACAATTTTGTCAATGGGTTTCTTATCTTGAATGTGGCAAATAATAAACATTATAAGGCGATTTATTTGATTTTGTAAATTTTACTGCTGCTAGCATAGGGAGATTGTTTTATGTTTTAATTCTGTAAGCATTCCAAAGATGTTCTGGTAATTGTGGGACTACACACAGCGGGGCTGTCTGGCCGAAATGTGCAAAACCATTGAAAGAACTGCCTCATATAGAGAGGCAAGAAGTAAAGTAAAATCCAAGTGCTTGTTTGCAGGTTTTCCCATATTCTGAAAACTATACTCTTGATTTTGGGGTTTTTTTCCTTATGAAATTGAGTTTGTATTTTTTTTTCATTACAAAAATACAGTTATCACAATGTAACCTGATGGGCTGCTGCCCTGTGAACCCAGCCTGGCAGAAACTCCAGCTGAACAGCAGCAGCAGCAAAGGTGTGAGCTCGCCCCTTCTTCATTCCATTCACCGTAGTGAATGGTGTTAATTCCAACCTGCAATGGCCATTTTAAATATGCATCAATAGTAGTGAATCATTCTTTCTTTCTGAAACTAAAATCCCACAGAATTAAGGAGTAATTTATTATAATATCTGAAGTAATTTATAAAGAGTGGTCTGTTAAGTCTGACCAGTATTTTTTTTAAGCCCTAAAGTCTATTATTATAAGTTAGTTATGCTTTAATTTTTGGCTTGTATTAAAGTTGAAGCTGTTAGTAGCATCTAAAACTTCAACTTAAAAAAATAATCTTTGTGATTTTCAGATGACAAGTTTACATGAAATAACTCTTAAGAATATCAGATTGCTCCTTGGCTACTTTGAAATTCGAAGGGAGATCTTTTGTTAATAAGATACTATGGTATACAGACCTTTTGTTGTTCCTTTTTTGTTTTTAAATAAGGACAATTTTTAAACTGCTTTTAAAATAATTTTTAGTATCTGTGTACCAACATTTTAATGTTACCCCTAATCAGAAACTTTTATTCCCAAGGACAAAATCAAGTCTGCACTGTGTCCGTCTTGCATGTGTGCTCAATAAGAGGGAATAAAATTGTTATTCATTTTATGTAAATACAGCAGTTGTTAAAGACAATGCAATTTTCCTACCCATAGATACCAAAACAAAAAACCTTTTCCTTAATCTTTGCCCCTTTATACCACATTAAAGGAGGAAGGGGTGGCTTTTGACTTAACAATCGGAAAATCAAGGAGTCTTGAAGAAAAGAGGTTTCTCTTTCAGGAACTCATGAAGATGCTATTACTTAAAATTTGTTGTATAAGAAGTAGATACTGACTTGACAGCACATTCAGTATATGTATTTATTAGTAAATTTAGCGTGAGTGAAATACAGTCTCTTTTTGTCTGAGGATGAATTTGTGTTTCATGTTTCTAGTTCCATTGCTAATGATAACATTTCTTAAGCTGCTAAAAGTTAGTTCCCAAATAGGGTTTATTGGCCCTTTTTTATTTTTGGCTATTTTAATTTTTATTAATTTAAGGTGATATCATAAACTCTGTTTAAGTAGAAAAGTCATAATTGGCATGTTTTGATCGGCCTTATCCTATATCAGCCTCCCCACCAAGAAGCATGTAGGTAATTCTGTAAACATTGTTTACTACTTTTAACATACCCTAAGATTTACTCAGTTCTCAATATGTCATTTGCAAGAAGTAATTTTATCCTTACTGTTACAACCAGCACTGATAAAGGTTGAATAATTTTTATTTTTTAAAACTATTCTCTGTGGGAACTGTGTGTAAAAGCTATTCCAGTTTTTTGGCTATTCCATGAATTTAAAAATGTTTAAAACCAGTGTTGAAATATTCTTTAACTGTGACTATCTTAAGAATGAATGCTTTTTTCCCACACATACAGATACCAATTTGTGTTAAACTTAATTTAAAATTCTGTTAAGTGTTTCATTTCTGTACATGTGGAGAAATACAAAGATAAATATTGGTTTTATATTGAGCGTTATTTTAAATTTGTTGAAATTGTCTTTGACAGGTTGGAAAGAGCAAAGAAATTACAAGAACAGCGAGAAAAGGAAATGGTCGAAAAACAAAAACAACAAGAAATAGCTGCAGGTAATTTATTTTCTTTACTGTAGAAATGTGGCATTTCTTTGTAGAAAATCTGAAAAGTTCCAAAAAATAATAGGAAGAAAATCACCCATGATCCTTGCTATCCATCAGTGTAAACCTATAATTATTATTACTATTATTATTGAAATGTGAACATTTTTAATATTAACTTTCATACCTCAAATTCTTCATGCATATGTATTTCTTATTTGGTTGATGCACCTGATTTTGACAAGTAAACAGTCACTGTTCTTGTTCATATAACACTGTAGCCATCACTGCACATGTCTTTTAGTCATGGTTTTTGGAAAAATGCAGTTTTTTAAAGATGATGACTGAACTGGGATAAGAAATCAGGTTATTAGACATAACACAAACATTGCCTGTGGATGATTGAAGGTGATCAGAGAGAGCTTATTGAATTACATTTCATGTAATCTGGAAGGTGTTTTTTGTTTGTTCACATTCCTAGTAAATCGGTACTTCTTGAAATAATCTAAAATTGTACAAATTAGGGTGCCTGGCTGGATCAGTTGGTAGAGCATGTGACTCTGAATCTCAGGGTTTTGGGTTGGAGCCCCATGTTGGGTGTAAATTACTTAAAAATAAAATTTAAAAAAAAGTTTTTTTAAGAAGTTGTACAAATTGCCTTTAATAAGTATTCATTTATTTATTTATCTTAGATGGAGGGGGTGGAGGGTGAGGCCGAGAGAGAGGTTCCACGCCCACCTTGGAGCCCAGTGCAGGGCTCAATCTCTACCCTGAGATCATGACCTGAGCCAAAATCAAGAGTTGGAAGCTCAACCGACTCAGCCATCCAGCCACCCCTGCCATTTTGCTTTTAATACGTGATTAGAACAAAACTTTCATAACTGGATTCCCATAGTACTAGTCATTAAAGAACTTTTTTAAACTTGTATCCTGGGCTGACAGAAATACATGAAACAGTCTCTGTGTTCACAAAAAATTGACTTAGTTCCTGACTGAATCACTCTAAAATAATGGAAATACCAGGTGTGGCATTTAATTTCTATAGGATTTGGGCTTACTGTTTGCTAAATGTGTATAATACTTGTTTAATATCTTAAGTGTTTAAGAATTTCAAATGAATGTCTAAATAACCATTTTGTAAGCTTAAAGAATCATACGGATAGTATTTATTATTACAAGTTTAGCTACAAGTACCGTAGTTCACTTTCATTGAAATCACAAATCTTTTTACTATTTTCAGACACATAAAGTATTAGTATATAGAAGGGATCATACCCAGAAATCTGTATTATAAATAAATTCAATAAATTTTTGCTGAAATGTTAATTGCTTTATAAACTAACCTGCTTTTCCTTATTTTGGTAAAAGTATTCTGCCATTTTATTAGATTAGTTCTTATATATAAATGCACTACTGTAAATCAGGAGGTTGGTTTTGTTTAGTCTTAAAATCTATGCTTACGTCCTTAGCAGCTGCAGCCACCGGAGGTTCTGTTCTCAATGTTGCTGCCTTGTTGGCATCAGGAACCCAAGTAACTCCTCAGATAGCTATGGCAGCTCAAATGGCCGCCCTGCAGGCTAAAGCTTTGGCAGAGACCGGAATAGCTGTACCTAGCTATTATAACCCAGCAGCTGTGAATCCAATGAAATTTGCTGAACAAGAGAAAAAAAGGAAAATGCTTTGGCAAGGGAAGAAAGAAGGGGTAAGTTCTTTAATTCCTCTCTTTTGTCATTTATTCCTAATTAGCAGTTGCTTAGAAAAACAAATTTGGATTGGAAAAGATTGGTTTGTGTTTATTTTTCTTTTCTAAACTTGATTATAATAGTTTAATTTACCACAATTTAATGTTAGAAAATCACCAGTAGTGATTCAAAGAAAAACAGTATTCACATACATTTATAATGGGGGAAGATGCTCCTTTGCTTAGGCTTTTTCATAAAGGATATGTTATGAAGTACTTTTATTTCTTTGCTTCATTACTTTGTAATAGAAATCTTAAAATAATCATAAACTGAAAATAATTATAAACTGCACTGTTACAGTGCTATAAATGTTATCATTTCTTTTAGACCTTATTACTTAGCTAAATTTTATGAATTGTAAAAGTTCATTGTTTTCTTTATAGGACAAATCCCAGTCTGCTGAAATATGGGAAAAATTGAATTTTGGAAACAAGGACCAAAATGTCAAATTCAGGAAATTAATGGGTATTAAGGTGAGTTATGCACTTTGAATTAATATTCATGTTAACATTTTTAGGTTAACATTGGTCCTCGCCCTAAAAGTTAATTTCAGTAATGTGTGAACTCGATACTTTCTAGTGCTTTTTCATTTCGTGCTTCAGATTAATTTCACAGAATTATGTTGTCATCATTAGGTGACAATACAAATTATTTAAATTAACATGGTTGTTGATTATAACCTATTTATACCTTAAATGAACTTTTTCTAGTAAATAAATATGAAATTGTAAATGGGAATTAATGAATTTGCTTTTAAAAAATGCTCATTTGAAGCTAACCTTAGGGATGCCTGGATCATTCGGTTAATCATCTGCCCTCTGCTCGGGTCTGATCTCAGGGTCCTGGGATGGAGTCCCACATCAGGCTCCTTGCTCAGCAAGGAACCTGCTTCTCCCTCTGCCTGCCACTCCCTGTGCTGCTGCACACATGCTCTCTCTTTCTCTGACAACTAAAATCTTCTTTAAAAACTGACTGTACTTGGAATCGGACCTTAATGTTCAAAGTTTCCAGAAAGCTTTTTTAAAGATGTAGGGGTTTTTGGTTTTGTTTTCTGGTGGCTTTGTTTGATTTTTGTTTTTCTTGGTGTTTTCTGTTTTGTTTTGTTTGAATAAAGTGGAAATGTACAGATCTTATACTAGATTTCATATAACAACCTGGAAAAAAGTTCACAAACGCTTAAGTATTGATTATTATTATTACTTTAAGGGAATTGGTTTTTCACTGAAGGGATATTTGGCTTAAACTAAGCTTCACTGAACTGGCTTTTTTGGAACGATCCCAGACAACCTTTGCATTTACTGCTAGCTTTCTCTGCTCTTAATTCTTTCCTCATCTCCGGATCATTCCTTCCTTTGGTCTCTGCTCAGATGTCAACTTTTTAGTCCTTTCTCACTTGCCTTTTTAAAAATAGCAAGCACACCATCCCCATTTTCTGCTTTTCTCCTAGACCTTACTTAGATAATGAATAGTATGTTCTACATTTACTTCTTCATACCTACTAAAATGAAGTTGATTTTTGTTATATTCTGGATTATCCCCATACCTAGAAAGAACACTGCCTTACATTCCGTAGGTGCTAAACGAATAAATGGAAGGTAAATACCTATCCTAAAAATGTGATTTATTGGTACTGTCAATTGAGAAGAACACTTTATTTTCATTTCCATTTATTTTAATAATATATCTTTTATCTGATATTTAGAGTGAAGATGAAGCTGGATGTAGCTCAGTTGATGAAGAAAGTTACAAGACTTTGAAGCAACAGGAAGAAGTATTTAGAAATCTAGATGCTCAGTATGAAATGGCAAGATCACAAACCCACACACAAAGAGGAATGGGATTGGGTTTCACATCATCAATGCGAGGAATGGATGCAGTTTGAAAAAGATCAGACTTAATGTTTGGGACTTTATGGACTTCTGGTTCTGATGTCAGGTCCTTGTTCACCAAACAGCTAGCATTCTAGCTTGCATGGGTGTTGCATTGACTTTAATTTATTGAAAAATACGATTTTTTGTAAATATCAGATCAGTGATACTGGTGTTAGTGTTGTAATCAGGTTAAACACACTTCCATTAAACTTGACAGGACTATAGAAGGACAATATTTTTTAGTTCATGAATTCTACTTTTCAAATATATAAAAGCTGCAGGTGGGATAAAATCTCATACATGGATATTTCGTGTCCGCTGTCTTGTGTACTTTTGTACTTAACCTTGTACAGTTATTTTCATCTCTTGAAACATGAAAGAAATGTTATGTAGATGTTCTTTAGAAGATCTGGCCATTTGGTACATAATCCAGCACAAATATGCTGGATGGTGATGACAATAAAAATGGTTTTCTCAACACTGGTGTTAACTTAAGTTACCTGAAATTCTTATTTGAATTTGTTTCATAGTTTTTTGTAGCATTTTGCAATTGCTATTAGAGAACACTAGGTAGAAATTTTTTTTTTAAGAACAGTTAACTGCTCTAGGCAATACCATGGTGAGCAGAAATGTAAAAGGAAGTTGGGAGGAGTAAACAAACTTACTACAATAATACTGTTTTCCTAATACTGTAAGGAACAGAATTGGTGTACAGTATTTGTTCAATATTCCATATGTTATTCAGGAAATAGATTAATACATTAAAGGGATGTAAGCACTTTTGTTTTAATAAAGTGCCTTATTACAAGTTCTTGGTATGCCCTTTGCTCATTATCCCTTTGAAGTCTTCAGTAGCACAAAGTACTAAAATATTAGAAAAGTACTTTGTTACTAAGTTAAATAGGGCATAAATCTAGTGGAAGGGAGGGGACTATAGAACTTAAAAATCCTTTGCTTTTATTACTACAAAATCATAATTCACCTTTTCCTAGAGAAATCAGGGAAGTGAACTTAATGGTAAAACTTATACCTTTATTCTTTTAAATTTATTTTGGGAGAGGGACAGAGGAAGAGAATCCTTCAAGCAGATTCCTCACTGAGTGCAGAACCTGACACGGGACTGGATACTATGACCCATGAGATCACGACCTTAGCCAAAACCAAGAGACAACCAACTGAGCCACCCAGGTGCCTGTTATACCTCTATTTATTTATTTATTTATTTTTTTAAAGATTTTATTTATTAGACAGCGACACAGGGTGAGAGGGAACACAAGCAGATAATGATCTCAGGGTCTTGGGCTCAAGCCCGGGATCGGGCTCCTTGCTCAGCCCAGAGCCTGCTTCTCCCTCTGCTTGCCACTTCCACTGCTTGTGCTTTCTCTCTCTCTCTCTCAAATATTTTTTTAAAAAGACCTGAGCTGTGATCGAGAGATGGACACCATAAGGTGGGCACATGATGTAATGAGCACTGGGTATTATTATATAAGACTGATGAGGGGTGCCTGGGTGGCTCAGTCATTGGGCATCTGCCTTCAGCTCAGGTCACGATTCCAGGGTCCTGGGATTGAGCCCCGCATCAAGCTCCCTGCTCAATGGGAAGCCTGCTTCTCCCTCTCCCACTCCCCCTGCTTGTATTCCCTCTATCTCTGTCTCTCGCAAATAAAAAAAAAAAGTGATGAATCACTGAACTCTACCTACTGAACTCTACTTCTGAAACTAATAATACGCTAAATGTTAATTTAATTTCAGTTTTAAAAAAAGTTGGACACGACTGAGCCACCCAGATGCACCCAGGAGATATATAAATTTTTTTAAAGATTTTATTAGAGAACACATGAGAAAGAGCAGTGGGAGAGGGACAAAGAAGTCTCCCCCCAGCCCCCCTAGCAGGGAGCCCAAGGCAGGGCTCTATCCCAGGACACTGGGATCATGAACTGAGCTGAAGGCAGATACTTAATGGACTGGAGCCAGCCAGGTGCCCCCCAAGAGATATCTTAAAGACGTGGTAGCTAGGCAGGGCAGTAAAAGGAAAACATATTTGAGGCAAGATATGAACAGTGTGAGAGCAATTGGCTTTCAGGGTAACTTGGAAGGTAGAATAGGACTTGGTAGTTGTGTATGGGTGTTGAAGAAAAAGCAAATTCAAAGATGAGGTTTCCAACTTGGATGGATTTTTATTCCATGAAGTTTAGGAAGTATCGTTGAAGATGTAAATTGGTGCAAGGAGATGGAAAAGAGTTTCACATATTATTCCAAGCTAGAGTTTCATAGGTCAAAATGTGATTAAAGTGTATACTTAAATATAATTTCTAGGGGCGCCTGGCTGGCTCAGTTTGTAGAGCATGAGACTCTTGATCTCAGGGTTGTAAGTTTGACCCCTACATTAGGTATAGAGATTACTTAAAAATTAAAAAAATATATATGTATATTTATATATATATTTATATATACATGTTTTAAAAAAAATCTTGGGGCTCCTGGGTGGCTCAGTGAGTTAAAAGCCTCTGCCTTCGGCTCAGGTCATGATCTCAGGGTCCTGGGATCGAGTCCCATATCCAGCTCTCTGCTCAGCGGGGAGCCTGCTTTCCTCTCTCTGCCTGCCTCTGCCTACTTATGATCTCTCTCTGTGTCAAATAAATAAATAAAATCTTTAAAAAAAAATAAAATCTTTAGGGGCGACTGGGTGGCTCAGTGGGTTAAAGCCTCTGCCTTTGGCTCAGGTCGTGATCTCAGGGTCCTGGGATCGAGCCCCACATCGGGCTCTCTACTCAGCGGAGAGCCTGCTTCCCCCTCTCTCTCTGCCTGCCTCTCTGCCTACTTGTGATCTCTCTCCTCTCTGTCAAAAAAAAAAAAGAAAACTTTTTTTTTTTAATCTTAAAAAAAAATTTCCCAATA